>JAQFZC010004710.1:0-15539 GCA_034695205.1 Dicyrtoma fusca | reverse complement strand
AACAATTTGTTTATCCGAATTTCAATAATTTATTAAATTATTGCCGCTGCGATGCTCCCGTTGCGCTCGGTAACAACTTGTAAATAGGACACTTTGCACCTTTTCAAAACACGTAAATAGGACATTTTACACCTTTTCAAAAACATGTAAATAGGACATTTTGCAGCTTTTCAAAAACATGTAAATCGGACATTTTACACTTTTTAAAAACATGTAAATAGGACATTTTCCACCTTTTCAAAAACATGTAAATAGGAGACTTTGCACCTTTTCAAAAACATGCACATACGACTTTTTGACCTTTTTCAAAAGCATCTAATTCTAACTATGGAGGGAATTCGTTAAAATTTAGGGGCTGTGCATAAATGATTTTTTCATTATTATATTTTTCAGATGTAATTTTTATTTTTTCCAACTTAAGCTGTCAAAATGGAAGTTCAAATTTCAAAAAAAGGAAGCAATTGATTCGCCCCCATCTCTCTGTTGCAAACGTCATTTATGGAAAGCTTCTTCGGATTAAAACCAGCTAGTACACTGTTAGTATATTATATTATGCGCGTACATTGTTTGATTTTGTTATGGGTCATACAGTTCAAGTTTTACGGTATTTACATCCCTAGATTTTATTTAAAATTATGAAGACTAACAGAATATGTATGTACGTCTAGGCAATTAGCTACACATTTGTTGTACATTAATAAGCTTTATTGTTACATTTCCTAAATCCTGGTTCTTTCTGTGCAAAGTTGTAATCGTAACCACAAAGAGCTTCGGTTGTACCTAAATGATGCTATTATTCAGCATTAATTTAGCCCTGTACATTCTTCTTCTGATTCTTGGAAGGAGATTGGTGCAGAGACGAGAGATTCCGCTCAGAATTAAGCCAGGCAGGAAATTCCGAGAAAATCAAGTTGGATTTATTCGATTCAATTCAAATTTAATTTCCTTCCAAAATAGTACACAGCAGCAGAAAGTCCATCTGCAGAAGCAACACGTCCTCTCAGTTGAAGCTCTCGTAGGGGTATCCAGTTATTAAGTTTTGTATTATTTTTTGAGAATTGTAAATATCAGTTTTAAAATTTTTTAAATTTGTTTTTTTTAGTATTATTGTTATTACAGCAAAAGTTTTAAAAAGACAGTATAATTTCTATTAAATTAATGAGAAACGTTTTGTTTTTTGCAAATAATAATTGAAGCGGGGTTCAAACATTTTCAAAACGGCAAAGCATGCTTCATAATTTAATAATTTAATTTCAAAGCCTTTCACCATTGCCATTGTGATTGGAATGAAGGGCAATAGTGGCCAAGTACTTATGTATCTACAAACACAAAAGAATTATTTCAGGAATTTTTTTATGACGAATGCGTATTATTTTCATACGAAACACCCGCAATCAACTCCTTGGCTTTAGTCACCTCAGTTTCGACTCGACCGACTCACAATCAGCTGCTATTTCAACCAATGTCGGTTTTACTACTACAATGATTCAGTATGGATGGAATGACACACACTGCACTGGATCTGAGTCAGTCATACATGGGTATGTACGTACCGCAAATTCTCTAATAGTACGCCCGCGCACTATTTCATTCAACTCCTCGGACCCCTGCGTACAATTAGAGACCCACGCATTAATAGAGACCCGCGTATTATTCGAACTAACCGTTTTACTACTCTGAATTTAGTTGGAATAAACACGCTAAAACCAAGAATTTTGAAACTTTTAAGCGACTTAAAAGTATGTGTCATTTAATTCAAGCTATTCGGTGGCTAAAAAGTTGGGTTTACACTAATTTCTGTGCACTTAAACACTGCAAATACTTCCTATGACCCGAGTACTGTTAGAGACCCGCGTATTTTGGAGACCCGCGCATTATTCTATTCAGGCAATCGGACCCTCGCGTACAATTAGAGACCCGCGTAGTAATAGAGACCCGCGTAGTAAAAGAGAATTTACGGTAGATTATATCATGGGTGAAGAAGCACTCTAACATAAGTCCAACGTTTAGGGTATTCTAAAAAAAGTGTATTACCAGTTTTACAGTTTGGAAAAAGTGCAAATACGAGTTTTAAAGTATTTCTTAAAAGTTAAGTGTAAAAACTGGTTTAATAGTTTTTTCTAAAAGTGTAAATGCAAATTTTATAGTTTTTTTGAAAAGTGTAAATGTCGGTTTTGCTGTTTTAAACAAGTCTAAGTATGATATTTGCTATTTCACAGAAGCGTAAATAAGTAAGTACGAGTTTTACTATTTTTTAAAAGTGCAAATACCAGTTTCACTATTTTTGAAAAGTGTAATTAATAGTAAATAGTATTTTTAGAAAAGTGTAAATACCAGTTTTAGTATTTAAAAAAAGTGCCATTACTAGTTTTAAAGTATATAAAAGAAGATCAAATACCAGTTTAACAATGTTACAAAAGTGTAAATATCGATGTTAAAATATCCACCATTTTGCTACTTCACACTCACTTTGCTTATGAATAAGTGTAAATTCTCTTTTACTACGCGGGTCTCTAATTGTACGCGGGTCACGGGAAGTATTTTCAGTATTTAAGTGTACAGAAATTAGTGTAAACCTAACTTTTTAGCCACCGAATAGCTTCAATTAAATGACACATACTTTTAAATCGCTTAAAAGTGTCAAAATTGTTGTTTTTAGCCTGTTTATTTCAACTAAATTCAGAGTAGTAAAAAGGTTAGTTTGAATAATACGCGGGTCTCTATTATTAATGCGCAGGTCTCTAATTGTACGTGGGGGTCGGAGGAGCTGAATAGAATATTGCGCGGGCGTACTACTAGAGAATTTACGGTACATTAGTTACTAGCCAGTACTACCCACCTGCTGCCTACGACGATCTGCAAACCACAGGAAATCCCCTTAAATTCATTTGCATGCGTGAAATAGACTGCAAGTCTCTACAAGTTTCTAATGCCTAGAGCTTCTTTGAACTGGAAACAACTGGAATTAACTGGAAATATGGAGCTGTCTCGTCTCGTCTAGGAGATTCCATCTAATCTTGAACAGGTTAATGATTTTGGAGAATTTCAAAATTTAATTCAAACAAAACTGTTACGAAATCAAATCAAATCACTGACGCTGCAGGCCGCCGCGCGCCGGTTAGAGAACTTAGTGGTGGTCGTGGTGTCTGCGACAGGAAGCTACTTACAACTTTACTTTCCCATGATTTTGATTTGTAATTTAATTTCAAAGCAGATGCTCAATTGTTCCATATTATACATAATTATTACGTAATCCTCTCTACCTGGAAGAAGAAGCAATTAAAATCAAAAGGCAAAGTCAAATTAAAGCACGTGTGCGTCTTCTTTCCACAGTCTGCCGGCTATTTCGTCGCCCTTCGATCACCAAACTGTGAATAATCGTCAAATCTAAGAAATCAGCTTTTTAATCCCAAATCAATGTCAAAATCATAATTAAAACTACAATAAAAAATATGAATTAATCATAATCGTAAGTAGATCTGGGTCATATCTTTCACCACATGATTCATTGTTTTCCTGAGAAAGATTAAGATCGAGTTAATTCAATGTAGTCAGTGGCATCTGCACCTGTAAAGTAAACACTGAAGGCTCATGTCTTATAAGGATCTACAAACGCCCACCTTTTAGCACTTTTTACTATTTTTTAGTAAAGAAATATTATAGGAACATACATTTTTGTTAAATTAACCTATTCGCAACTAGGAAACCAAGCAAGAGTGCTTTACAAAAGTACTTTTTCAAGAAATTAACCTTTCAAAAGGGTTAAAACTACAAGTAACATTTTTAAAAGCTATCAAAACCAGTCACTAAGACTTTTAAAAAGGTCGAAAAAATAAGTAAAGATTTTCAAAAAGTTGCAAAACAAGAAATTGGCACTTTCAAAAAGGTCAAAACAGTAAATTACCATTTTCAAAAAGATGTAAGACAAGAAATTAACACTTTCAAAAAGGTCAAAACAGTAAATTACCATTTTAAAAAAGATATAAAACAAGAAATTAACACTTTCAAAAAGATGTAAAACAAGAAATTAACACTTTCAAAAAGATGTAAAACAAGAAATTGGCGATTTCAAAAAGATGTAAAACCAGAAATTAACACTCAAAAAGATGTAAAACTAGAAATTAACATTTTAAAAAAGATGTAAACCAAGAAATTAACATTTTAAAAAAGGCCAAAACAGTAAATTACCATTTTCAAAAACATGTAAAACAATAAATTAACACTTTCAAAAAGATGTAAAACAAGAAATTGGCGATTTCAAAAAGATGTAAAACCAGAAATTAACACTCAAAAAGATGTAAAACTAGATAGATATAGTACCGTTTCGAAAAGGTTAAACAAGAAAAAACTAACCTTTTTCAGTTGAAGTTTTTTTTTACCAAAAGGAGTTTATCTTTACTACCTACTGACCATTAAAAAACAATGATTTACCAATTTTCCAATTATTCAATCAAATTTTTTCAAAATTAGGATGCTCACATTGTTACAAACCCCATAAGCTACCATTATGTTGAAATGGTGAAATCTATGTTAAATTGTAGGCACTATTTTTGAAAATATATCGTTAAACAATTTTGTGCTCTTCTTGTGTATGTGCTTTTGAATCGGAGTGAATAAAACCCAGAATAATGTATAATCAAAACGATCGCGTAATAAACGATGTTAAATAAACTGAATTTCCAAATGATTTGAGTAGCATTTCGTTTTAATTTTTTTTTACTTCCCAAACTGTAATTGTACACTGAAAACGAAAGGAAAGGCAACCTGTGTATTAGACAAAACTACGACGGCATCCTGCACATGATTATAAACAATTGAGGAAATTCTAAAATAACTTAATAATTGTAGTAACATGTTTGTTTATTATATGTAAATAAATACAGTTTCATACAAACTAAAGTTTCAGAACAAGGTTTTAAAGTTTGGAAAAAGTTTATTTTGTTAACATTTTTTACAGAAATCCTGATTTTTCATATAGAGTTGCAAGGAAGAAAAAATACTTTAAAAATTATGTACGCAAAAAAAGCTAAAAACTAAAAACATGATTTTCAAAAGGTTCAATATAATAATTTCCTATTTTCAAAACAGTGTAACACTATAAATTAACACTTTCAAAAAGATCAAAAATAGAATACAAGACTAAAAATTAACATTTTTAAAAAGATCAAAACTAGAATTCAAGATTGTCTAAAGAGTTTAAAAGTAGAACTTCACACTTTAAAAAAAACTAGAATTCAACAATTGTAATAAGTTGTAAAATAAGAAATTACCACTTTCAAAAAAGTCAAAATAGTAAATTACCATTTTCAAAAGGATTTAAAACAAGTAAATTAGCATTTTCAAAAAGGTCAAAATAAGAAACTCAAACTTTTAAAAAGGTCAAAACAAGAAAATAGAACTTTCAAAAAAGTGTAAAACAAGAAATTAGCACTTTCAAAAAGGTCAAAACAGTAAATTAGCATTTTTAAAAGGATGTAAAACAAGAAATTAGCACTTTCAAAAAGGTCAAAATAAGAACCTAAAAATTGCTATTTTGAAAAAGGTGGAAAACTAATATAATGCCTTTTCAAAAAGGTTAAAGTATTTTCCACTTTTGACTGTCTTGCTGGTCATCCCACGTGGCGATTTCAATAGAATAGCATCGCCCTAAACGACTATCCTTGCAGGAAGACTTCTCCTGCCCCACATTCAAACACTTATTAGGATTGTTTCTATTGCGAATCCTAAAAGAAGTGCTTCGGTCCACAGGAAAGACCTGCCAATGTTTTTGATGGTCGGATTTTGCGTCACCCGCTGAAAGAAATTTGTTCGTATAAGAATTTTGAAAGACAAAATAGTGACCACGGTCCACGGACTCCACCTTCCATTTTTGACAAGTTCCTCCAGGGAAATTGGTGTCTGGGTAGAGCGAAATCATCCCTCCCCTGTTTGCCAAAGTGTAGCCTCCATGTTCCACACTTTCCAGATTTATCCACGGATCCCACAGGAGCTTTCGGACCCCGTTAGGCAGCTCCATTTTAATGGCGTCGAACACGTGAGCCGTCTCACTGACCACGTGGGCCAAATTATTAATTTTCATCGTACCATGTACTTCATGAGCCAGCATCGTAATTTGGTAGTGATTGTCAATCTCACCATTTTTTTTCATTTCTAGAAGGATGGCCATGAAGCCGGAGGCATGCTGGGAGAGCCAAGGGAGATCAGATACGCCCTTCAATAGTTGTGGGACTGAGGCCACTTTATTCCCTTTTTCATAAGCTTTTACAATTATTTGGGGAAAAAAATGCTTTACCGAATTACCAGCCCTTAGAGAACTCCTTGAGTAGGTTAAAATATCTCCATAATCATCTTTGAGGAGCAAATCGGCCCATTTCTCGAGGAAACTTTGAAGATGTGGCTTGATTTCATTGTGGAGACGGAGGATGGCCGCCGAAGAGTCCTTTAAGAAGTGGGTCTAAGCGTAGATGTAGGTTTCGTACACCTCCAGGGACAAAGACAGGATTTTGGGACTTTGGAGCTCATTTTGTGAGCTTAGAGATTCGAAAATGCGGTAGAAATTTTTAATTTTCGTTCCCATCTCCAATTTGTTGTTGGCGTCTAAGCTCTCGTCCAAACTTCCGGTGTTGGTTATAAGGTCACGGGAAGATCTGGAGGATTGACCGAAGGACCCCGACCCAAACAAAGACCACCGACGGCGACGGATGTGCTTACTTTCTTGAGTCGTGCTGTCATTTTTCCCTTCGCCTGGGTCGGTTCGCCTTGTTTGAAGGAGTAAGCCGCTGGTGTTGTGGTGAGAGGCGGTGCCATTCCCTAAAATGCCAATTATTAAAAAAACAATAAATTATATTATTACTATTCAATAGCTTAGATAAGGACGTATCATTTGATTTTCATGCAGAAGCAGTTAAGTACAAAATGAACATGAGATGTAATTTACTCCTTCGCATTAAGTGTCACCTCAACTCTAATTCTATGATTATTATCTTAATATGAATATGGAATCTGTATTTGGGGCATTGCAAAAATATATAAAATTCAATCAACTATAGGACACGTTTTAAAAAAGATGGAAACTTCCCTACCAGTGCGATCTGAATAGTATGTATGAACAATTTAACATACATAGGTACTTACATTCACAAAAAACTATGAATTCAGCTAACTATCTGAAACTAAACGCATTATATCTCTGAAGTACTGTATATCTCACTACCTGAAGAATATATTTACACTCTCTAATCGCTACAATCCCGAAACAGACAATATTCTTGAAACAAACCTAATAATGTCTAAGTACTGACTAAACATTTTTAAAAACTCTTTTGTTTATCAAGCAACTTGCGCATGGAACAACCACCCAGAACAGCAAAGTGTAGTAGCAAGCTTTAAATTAAATGTAAAACAATTTAGTATAAATAATCGAAACGTGTAATATATATATTTATTATTTATATAATCATCGCAAAATCGCAACTACCGCTACATTCGCTCCTTCGCTATCATTATGCAAGAACCTTTTATGTAAATATTCTATTTTACTTAACTCAATATCTTCAATGTTATTCATTTATTTATTTGTTTTTAATAATATTATAATAATATTGGGCTCTTGAAAATGCACCCATTGGGGAAAGAAAGTTGGGACCCAGTAGATGCGTTCATTGAGTTTGTGTTGTAGATTCTACATTTTTGTATTTTGTATAGATTCGACATAAAAGTATTGAATCTATACAATAATGGAGAGTCTACAACACAAACTCAATGTTCGTATGTACTGGGTCTCAATTTTCTCTATATCCCAACTTGTATGCCAAAAGGCATAATATATACAATTTCCATTGACAAAATTAAAATCAAAATTACTGACCTTCCAATGGATAACTTGTGCTTCCAGCAGCATCCAGACTGATGAGTGCAAAAATCAGAAAGCACAAGAGTTTGCCTGCCAATAATGTCAAAGTTCGGCTTGATTGCATCGTGGTGACCTAAAATTTAAAATTGGAACCTAATTCACTATTTCAACTTAAAGTTTTCTACTCTGTACGGTACTTCTATGGTAATGCCAGTCAGTTCTAATGTTCGAAATATCAATAAGTTTTTACAACAAGTGAAAATTGCCACTTTTTTTGGGTTTATATATGATGGTAGCATCCTGTAAATCCGGTTAGGTGAAAAAATATCAGAATTATTTGACAATCTATTCTGTAAACTGCTTAAGGAAAAAAAATTTCTACTTGTTTCCTTATTCGGAAGAGCATAGAGACATGTGTGTGGGTGTGAGCAATTACGGATTTGTGGCACATAATTAAAAATTACATGAAAAAGAGCGAAATAAGCATTCTCACCGAAATCCTATCGGTCGGATAATGATAAAATAAAACCACATTTTTGTAGTTTATAGCTCCACTCAGTGTAATTCATTCTTTCATAAACCACAAGATTTATTTAAAAACCAATTTAATAGTTCGATTGAGGAAATTGAAACCATATGTAATGGCTACTACAGCTACGCTAGTTTGGGTAGGCGAATCAAGTACCGTAAGTTCTCTAATAGTACGCCCGAGCATTATTCCTTTCAGTCCCTGGGACCCCCTTGTACAATTAGAGACCCGCACATTAATAGAGACCAGCGTATTATTCTAACTAGCCGTTTTACTACTCTGAATTTAATTGAAATAAACATGCTAAAAACAAGAATTTTGACACTTTTAAGCGACTTAAAAGTATGTGTCATTTAATTGAAGCTATTCGGTGGCTAAAAAGTTAGGTTTACACTCATTTCTGTACACTTAAACACTGAAAATACTTCCGGTGACCCGCGTGCTTTTAGAGACCCGCGTATTTTGGAGACGCATCTACGATATAGATATTTTAGTAATTCTTTAACCTTTTTGAAACGGAGGCATTTCTAGTTTTAAGTGATTCTGAAAAAGTTACTTTCTAGTTTTGACCTTTTTACGCAGGTAATTTTTAGTGTTTACCTGTTTGAAAAGGTTAACTTCTTGTACTGACCTTTTTAAAGATGCTGAATGCTATAGTGTATTCGACCTTTTTAGAAACGTAATATCTAGTTTGACCTGTTTGAAAAGGTTACTTTCTAGTTTTAACCTTTCTCAAAAGGTTACTTTCTAGTTTTAGCCTTTTTGAAAAGATTAATTTCTAGTTTTAGCCTTTTTGAAAAGGTTACTTTCTAGTTTTAGCCTTTTTGAAAAGGTTAATTTCTTGTACTGGCCTTTTTGAAAGTGCTGAATGCTATAGTTTATTTGACTTTTAAAAAAAGTAATTTCTAGTTTCAACCTGTTTGAAAAGGTTAATTTCTTGTACGGACCTTTTTGAAAAGTGTTAGTTACTAGATTTGACCTATTTTATAACAGTAATTTCTAGTTTTATCTCTTTTAAAAAAGCTAATTTCCAGTTGTAGCCTTTTTATAAAATTTAGTTTGTAAAATAAAGAGTTTTGTAAAGCCAAAATCTAATTATAGTTTTCCCGTTCCAAAGAGGTTAAATTAATGAGTTCTTTTTTGCTCGAAAGATTTCCAAGAATGCACGGTCAACTGTTAGCAAAGTTGTAAAGAATTTAAAAAAATGTTATGTAAATTAAATTCTTAGAATTAATTTTTTATTGCTTCTAAGACGGTATTGACCGAACCACAAAGTACAGTAAAAATGCAATACGTCTTCAGTTTGCACTTTGACGATGGACGTCAAAGACCTAAAGTTAATCAAATTCTGAGAATTTTTAAACCGCAATTAACTTGAAGCCATTACGAATGCATTGGAAGTGCAAATACCGTAATTTCTGGGTCATTGCATTATTGCCATTGCGCTTACAGTTTCTAAGAAAAGAGTGCTTCTTTAGCATGGAGAAGACAGACTATCTATAAAATATTAGAACGTAGGTACATTCTTACACGGGTTCGTTACAAAATTCGTGGAATTATTATTACTTATGCTTTCGAAAAAAAAGAGATAAAAGTGACAGACGTCATCAAAGGCAACGGAAGATGGCTCATAAAAATGTGAGATTGAGGAAAAACAAATAGAAACTAATTGTAAGCAATAATGCGATGCAACCAACACGCACTAAAACTACTCAGTTAGCAACGCAAGCAAAATTCCTCGAAATCGAAAAATACGAAGAAAAAATGTTGAAATCAGGAATAACCGGAATGGTTCGATTTCAAAGCTACTGGTTACCCAACAAGGCAAAAAAAAAGGAAAAATTGCATTTAATCAAATACATTAGTACAAAATTATTCATTACATTTGCATTTTATGAGAATAACTTTTATTTCGTAGTCAGTAAATAATGCAATTACCCCTTTAGGAAATAAAAACGCCAATTTAGACCAACTCAAACATGCATAGAAGATTACAAAAGAAGCACAAAGTTACAAATAAATTCTTGGAATTCCCCTTAATTATTGTATGCATTTGCACCAAAACACCAAGTAAAGTCAAAGTTCCAGTTTTTTGCGCCTCGTGTCACAGCAGTCAGTCTTGTTCTGCTTTTTTTTAAGCTAACCACTTTTTTATTCTCGGGTTTCTCAACCGGCAAGCTTTTAACCTATTCGCAACTGGCAAACCATGGAAAGAATGCTATGCAAAATTCTCTAATTCTATAAATCAACGTTTTCAAAACGGTCAAAACTAGTAAATAACACTTTCTCAAAACTGCCAAAACCAGCAAAAAACACTTTTTCAAAAAGGTCAAAACTAGTAAAAATTTTGTCAAAACGATCAAAACTAGTAAATAACACTTTTTCAAAACGGTCAAAACTAGTAAATAACACTTTTTTAAAACGGTCAAAACTAGTAAATAACACTTTCAAAATGGTCAAAACTAGTAAAAATTTTGTCAAAACGATCAAAACTAGTAAATTACACTTTAAAAGGTTAGAAAACTGTAAATTCCCCTTTTTCAAAAACATTCAAAACGAAGTATATTACCGTTTCAAAAAGGTTAAGGGGCAGTTTACAATCACAAGTGTTTTCTCATGTAAACTTTTCTACGAAATTAGTTAACCTCTGCCCCCTCTCCCCTAAAAGAAAAGCTAAAAATTATTGAAAAAATGAAAGGTAATTTGTGGATGAACCCTAGACTCAGCAGCCGTAGCATTAGAAATAAAAATCAAATGTCATTTATGCACAGTCCCTTCTAATACTTGCAAGGCCCTTAAGATACAGCCCAAGACGGTAGAATAAAAAAAAGTGAGTAAAGACCCGAATTGCCATTCCACGAAATCTGTCCAACAGAAAAACTTGAAAGAAAAAAACCCCAAAGTTTCAATGGAACTAAATAAAGATAAATGGTTTCAATTCTCACAATAATGACAAGATAAAACACATTTGTATTTTTTCTCAAGGATTTAAGAGACATGTAATAAATGTACCCAGCTCCTTCACACCTGATACTCCGAAAATAATAATTATTAAGTATTATGCTTAAGGAGCTCATTTTTTGATTCTTTCGTATGGTTAGTTACACATAAATAGATGTTCATAGCACAATAGGTAAATTTAATCTCCGTATCCGTATATTTCTGGGTAATACCATTACGATTAATTCAGCACGCTATTCATGCCCATGTTTTACAGAATAAATACATAATCAAAATAAGGCTTCATAGAATCGTGAAAGGAGACAAAACAGGAAAAATTATCGCTCATTCAAGGAGCGTTTTACAAGCTATTGGAAGGTAATAAGAATAAGAAGAAAAGACGGTATGTAATTGGGATAGACGGACAGTTGACCCCCGGAGAATTTAGATCCGGAATATTAACCTATTCGAGACAGGGAAAAGATGGATTGAATGCTATTTAAAGAGCTTTTTCTAGAAATTAACTTTTTCAAAACGGTCAAAATTAAAAATAACATTTTCAGAAGCATCCAAAGCAAGAAATTACCATTTTTTGAAAGTTCAAAATTAGAAATTAAAATTTTTAAAAAGATGTAAAACTAGAAATCAACGTTTTCAAAAAGATGTAAACAATAAACTAACACTTTCAGAAATGTCAAAACAAGAAATTACCACTTTCAAAGAGACCAACACATTACATTAGGACTTTTAAAAAGGTCAAAATTAAAAATTACCACTTTCAAAAAGACGTAACACAAGAAATTAGCGCTTTTAAATAGGTCACAACAAGAGGATGGCACTTTCAAAAAGGTCAAAACAAGAAATTACTACTTTCAAAAAGGTCAAGGTAATACAGTAGCACTTTCAAAAAGGTCGAAAATAGAAATTAACACTTTCAAAAATACGTAAAACTAGAATTAGTGCCGTTTCGAAAAGGTTAAGGGCCGTTGCTGACTGGATTGTCCGGGGACCAACTGCCCTGGCCTGGGTTCAAATGCCTAGCATTCATAGCTACAAAATAAAATATCAACAATTTTTTTCAAAATGTGTAAAACGTTCCAATTGCACACTTTTGGAAATCCCTGCATTACTGACAATAGCAGTGACAATAGGTGGGTAAATCGCGCTTTATCCATCTCAAGCTGATCAAGACCGACAGCAGCAGACGGCGAATGAAGATCAGCAGCTCAACGTTTTTTTTTTTACTTTTGGAGACTTTCAGATATGACGTCGTACTTTTTGCTAGTTATTTTTCCAAAGCGATCCTAAGGTTCATTTCTCTCTTCAGCAATGTCGGCATAAGAGGTCTACTCCAAGCGCGGGTTTAGGCATTGTTTTAACGGGTGGCGTGTAACATTTTGAACAGGATTTACAAGGTGGTCAACCCTAGGCTTTCAAAATTTTAATTTTTTGATCCTAAGCAACCGCGCACTTTCCTTCATTCGTTTAATATGACACAATATATGCGAGGCCCCTTAGGCTCTGATGCATATTAAGCATCTAGAACAATGGTAACAAGACCAACCGTTGAATTGACTGACGATGCTCGTTCGTTCGTTCGTTCGTTCGTTCGGCGTTGACAAATAAATGCACACAGAATTACTGGGAAAAACAACTCTCGCTCTTTTTTCGTTCTTTTATTGAAAGGAAGGCGAAGGGCTTGAAAGCATTTCATTTTTTGTGTGCTGGTCCACACGGCGACGGCGGCAGGCGGTGGCGGCGGCAGACGGCAGCATTTGAAATGAAGTGTATTTTTTTTGCAAGTCATTTTTATCATAATTCCAAGTCATTATTCAGCAGCATTGAGGAAAATTACTAAGAAATCCCTCTCTCTCTCTCTCTCTCTCTCTCTCTCTTTAAAGTGTTCTTCACAGTTTTTCCAAGAGCTCCAAAGTGTTCAAAGAGAAAAGGGAAATACGTGGAAAAAGATACGTGATACGAACGTCGCATTTTACATTGAAATTGAACAGGGTTTCATTTCCACAAAAGTACCTACGAATACGAATGATGCCTGCAGCTTCGTTATTTGTTACCAACTTAATATAAAAGCATGTTTTATGCCGCTTTTTGTATCCTATGTTCCCATTAAACAATTTAACTCGTAACAACACTACTAACATTATTGCATTGATAGAATTACTGTGAATACAATTTACAAGTTACAATTTACAATTTACGATTACCATCTCCATTTTTTTCTTGAGAGGATAATGATAATAATATTTTTATTGCTAGTTAAGGAAAATGCAGAGTCGAATTTCAATACGTAGGAATTAATTTTACGCTTCGTGTATTTTTGGCGTTGATGCGTCCACTTTGCTCGCTACCACGTGACCATGCATAAATGATAATGGAATGGATAATGCATAATGCACTTTGTATGTATTATTTGCTAGTTTTTTAAACAACTTTGTTGTACGTAGTTTGCAGTTTGTGCCTTCTTTGAGCATACTTGGACTTGGGGAAAGGGCTTTCCAATTCTGGCTTTTTAGAAACTCTAGAAGCTTTAGAAAATTGAGCTATCGTTTACGTGTAAAATGTTCAATAACTTTAACTTTTCTTACAATTTTTAGGTTCTTATAGCGTTCAGAGTTTGGGCTGAAAAAGTATCGTTTTTATTTATTTTCAAAATTTTATTTTGATGTGTTTTTTAGTTGTTGGAACTTTAAAGCTCTAATGTGATACTTTGTATACACGTTTTGAAAAGTAACGTTGCCTAGTGTTTAGAGGTACAGGATATTTTTGGAGTTTTTAGAAAGTGCAATATGATGATTTTGCCTTTTTTGAAAAGGATAAAATGATGTTTTTGGAGGTTTTCAAAAGCGTAATATGAGGATTTCCCTTTCTTGAAAACACTAAAATGATGTTTTTGTAAAGTGTATTATTACGATTTCCCTTTTTAAAAGCGCTAAAATCATGTTTTTGGAGTTTTTGAAAAGTGTATTATGAAGATTTGCCTTTTTTAAAAACGCTAAAATGATGTTTTTGGAGTTTTTGAAAAGGGTAGTATAACGATTTGCCTTTTTTAAAAGCGCTGAAATAATGTTCTTGGAGATTTTGAAAAGGGTAGTACGACGATTTGTTCTTATTTGTCATATTTTTACGTATCTACTTACCTACTTTAATGTGTGTAGATGCTCCTTTTTAGAAGTTCGTGTCGCCCCAAACATTTAAACGTAATATCGTCAATGCCCCTAATCGTCGTATTTACCGAACAATGGACAATTTAAGAGCTTCCTTGGAAGCCCAATCTAATTATTTATTTAACTGGGAGGGGCTAATCATGGACTCATGGACATTTTTTGTCACAGAACCAAAACTTTCTCCGAATTACTTAAGATGGGAAGAACTGAGCTGTCAGCTGTCAAAAGCTGTCACCGTGAACTCAAGTTTATTATTCAACTTGTATTATTTTTTTAATGTAAATATTTAAATTAGCAAATTCTCAGGCCTTGATACACCCTGTTTAGTAATTACTAATTACTAATTCACTACCATTTGTTAGAAATTTATTCCTGCGATTTATGCAAAAATAAACTTAGAGCAAAAATGCAGAATTTCCCCTGTAAAACCAATTTTCTCGTATATTTTATTTTCTCTTCCAATCCTCTCTTAAATACACTTTCCCTTCCTCTTATGTCTATAACAAAGCTTATCGTACGATCTTACAGGTTCTGCTCAAATCTAATTCCTTTCCTTAAATTTAATTAATTACTTAAAGTTAAATTTAATCTAATTTTAAATCTTTATCCATTGTTAAAATACTTCAGAATTTTTTGAAGTCTTAACCTTCCTGCTTTTGCTACTCTGCAATTTATAATCCTCTCATCTATACTTATATACTCGCTTGGCTACAAATGTATACTCGCTTTAATTATATTTTCTCGCAAAAACCCTTATATCCTTGTATAAACTTCTTTACTCGCAATTCTCTCTTTGCAAAAATCTCTACTCGCTCGGCTTAATAATTGGCTACTTATATAATTCCTGAGTTCAGAGGTCTTGATAAATCAGTGGGCTTGAACCTTTCTTGGATAAGTGCTATTACAGTGCTCTCTCCTTTGCAAATATCTGCAAATTCTCAGCTTAAGATTCTTACTCGTATAGTTTCCTTACTTAATCTCTAAATCAATCCCTCGACTCTAGTTTACTCAATCGTGACTTTTGAATGAACTATGT
>JAQFZC010004709.1:0-15543 GCA_034695205.1 Dicyrtoma fusca | reverse complement strand
AAATGTCTGGGAAGCATTTTGGTATATATCACATAGATGAACGCTTCCACGGTAAAAAGATAGCGAGTGCTGAAGTTGGACAAAAATGAAAGTGATCACATTTACGACGGTTAGTACTACACTTAATTAAAAATTAATTATTATTATTTGCCCCTGGAGCCTGGAAGCATTGAAAAGTAAAGCCATTAAGTAATTGGCATGTGGCCGGACGAGAGCATGCCGTGTGCGAAGGAAGAAGCGCCAATTCAAAAAATATTCTTTCCTTTCCCGATTTTCGTTGAAATCGTTCGGCAAGATTTCTCTCTCTCTCGGAGATTAACTTTTAAGTCATTTAATTCCGGTTAATTCTGTTAATTATTGATTCCACAAATAGTGTCCATTCGTGTGAGTTAGTGTAGGTCACTTTTTAACTGTTATTTCAATTTCCGCTTAACCAAGTTCAATCAGCATGGGTGTCCTCAAGAGGGTCAAGTAAGTTTTCTAAACTCGATAATTTCTGTTTCAACCTACAACTACAAGACACACGATTAAAGATATTTTCTGTTAATTATTTATTAGTTATCAATATTTCCCTTATTTTACGTTTAATTTACCTTCATTATTTTTGCCGCGTTTAAAAATGTTTAGTTGTTAGTAGTATATAGTAGGTACAAGTTGGGAGTTGATTGTTGGTATTTTTAAAAGTTGAAAGGAGTTTCTTGCTATTTTATTAATTCGTATTTATTTCGTATTATGGCATATGGTGACGATCAACAATTCAAATTATCACTATGTAATTGTACAATTGACGATTACCGATTAGACTACTTTAGTCTTATTTAAGTATTTTACTTCCTCTAATAATGCTGAATGCGAAAATTGAACTGTAATAATGGTTATACAAAATTAATAGTGAATGTGCATTTTGTTTTTAATTACAGCAAAACCAAAACTCGGCGTGGAAAGCGTGCCTTGATAAATAGGGAGCCCAAACTCATCGAAAATGCAAAGCAGTGCATTTTTCTTCGTGGTGTCAAATGCAGCAATATCGTTCTTAATTGCGTTAAGGATTTGGTAAATTGATTTTGCTGATACACTTTAAACTGGTTGTAAATCTTAGTAGTGAATAATTAATTTGTATCCGTCTTTAATTACTACTTGTATTCGGTGTCTGTTCCATCCATGTAATAATGGTCAGAAGTCATAATTTTTTATATTATTGAATTTGAAATGTTGCACTTCCAAATCATGAAAGTCTTGCATCGATGAAATTCATTTATTTTTATACAATTTATTATTATTACCTACCAAAATATTTTGAGTGCAGGTTGTGTAGTTGAAAGTGCCTTTAATTGATAATCAATTTGCTATATTTCAGACAAAACTTAAGAAGCCCCATTCAGTTTTCTTCAGCCGTAAGCATGACTTTCGCCCTTTTGAAGGAACCCATGAATTAGAGACAATTTGTAGGAAATATGATTCATCCCTCTTTGGCTTTGCATCTCACAACAAGAAAAGACCCAATAATCTGGTTTTAGGTAACTTTCTATTCATTATTGCACTCCATCGGTTTTCTAGCGTATGAGAATGATATGTGGTTTTAGAATGTGTAATTAAAATTGTTCATTGGATTTTCTGTAGGACGGACATTTGATCATCAAATTCTCGACATAGTTGAGTTAGGCATCGAGAAGTTTAAAGGTCTTGAAGAGTTCAAAAATGCTAAAGTGGGCGTCAGCTGCAAACCTTGTCTTCTGTTCACTGGAGAATCATTCCATACCCCATCCTCGGATTTCTACCGTCTTAAAAATATCTTTGTAGACTTTTTCCATGGGGAGGAAGTGACGAACATACGACTTGAAGGTATTGAGCACGTTCTACAATTTGTGCAGTTTGAAAATCAAATATTTCTCAGAAGCTACCGCACCATCCTGAAAAAGTCGGATGACAAAACCCCGTACGTGGAATTAGAAGAGATTGGACCCTCTGTTGATTTTGTTCTCCGTCGTACTAAATTAGCCTCCGCTGACCTCTTTAAATCCGCTTGCAAACAACCCAAGGAGTTGAAGGTATTCAGTCGTCAATACTTTTTATTTTTATTTCTCATGGATCTAAGTCTATTTTTGTGAGGGAAGCTGTTGCATTTGGTAAAATCTAATTAATAAAATATCCATGTAATTTTTTTAGCCCAAGAAAGTAAAGAATATTTCAAAGGACGTCTTCGGCTCAAAACTGGGTCGTGTTCACATGCCGAAGCAGAACTTGAGTGGCCTACCTACCCGAAACATGAAGGGATTGAAGAAGACAGTGGCCGAGCAGAAAGTCCAAAGAGCCAAGAAGGTTGCTACCCGGAAGGCAAATGCCAAGAGTGGTCAATCGGTGGCTTTCAAAGAAATTGGACTATCCCCAAGTTCCTCATTCAATCGCCCGACGGGTCATGCGGGAGGACCCTGGTCAGCATCAGCATCTTCCGACGCCCCAAAGTCTAATTTACTTGGGAAGTTAAACACCAGCCGACCTGCCATGCTCCTAAATGACTCCTCCCCACAGTAATCAGTAGCTCGATAGCTTAACATTGGACGAATCAGATTATTTTTAATTATCAACCCTATTACTGGAATCAGTATATTACGTTTTCCTCGTATTCCAGTTTTACACAGTTTTGTTCTTCTGTCTTTGTGATGTAACACTAAAGATTATTATTATGACCGTAAACTTATCAACTGACTCTAACAAAGTTTTCAGAATAAATTACAGTTTGTTTGTCGATATACCGAAGTGCACTCTTAGCTTTTTTTTAAGTACTACATAAACACTAGAACATACCTTACTCGTTTAAAATTAAGTTTTGCTACATATGCGTACCATTTGACCATCATCAAATCATCCATCGGGTAGTAAAATGCAATTTTAGCCGGCTAATTAAGTTCTTTGCGATACTTTTGAATCATATAAAAATAGCAACTGGGGTTATGATTATGATTCAATTTTGCGTTTCATTAAAAGTATAGTGTCAATAGATAATGGAATGATTGACGCCTTCTGCGTGATCTGCACATCTGTACAGCGTCTAGTGTGCTGAATGTATGAAGCAAGTCTCGTGTGTCCTTGAGCCTTCGAAATCCAATACATATACGTACGGCATTTTAATTTAGGGATGTCAAATGTGTGTTCGTTCGCGTTAAATGAGAAGGTCTGTATTTCTATTAAACAATCTAATATTTGCCTCCTCAGTGTCCACAGTATTTAATTAGCATTTTTATCAATTTCCAGATATCACTTTGCAAACATAATAATTCCATCCAGCATCATATAAGCCGGCTCCTACAGCGAGTTCCTTCCTTTCTCTTGTGATTTGTGGAGTGCACAACAACTGTGATTTATTAGTTCGCAGTTGCTCAAAATAATTAAATAATTACTCAAAATGGTAAATGCAAATCGGCTGCGATAATACTCTATTACATACATATTATTATATAAATTAATTAAAAAAGTCATTTTTAATGGACAGTTTTCTAATATTTTTAAATAAATTTATTTTTAATATTATTTAGCTATTGCATTTATATAAACACCTATATTTTTAATAATACTTTATTGTTGTTCTATTTAAAGGCCGAAAAGTTAGTTGTGATTGATACGGATGCCGGGACGGATGATGCCCTCGCAATCTTCATGGCCGTGCAAGCACACAAGAATCCGCAGGTTCCCTTTAGAATCGTGGGCATTACGTGCGTTCATGGGAACACGACCGTGGACAATGTCTGTCGGAACGTGACCCGGGTACTGAAAGCTGCTGATGCTTTAGACGTAAGTAGGTCTTTTCAAACTATAAATTCGGAACTGGCAAACCATGAAATTGTTTAGTGTTTGATGCCACTTTATATTTTTTCTCAGAAAAGCAGAGTAGAATTTAACATTTTAAAAATTGTCAAAACTAGAAATGAATATTTTCAAAAAGGTGTGATACTGGATATATTGCTGTTTCGAAAAGGTTAATTTGTGTGGCTGTGTAGATCCCTGTGTTCCGTGGCTGCGAGGAGGCGATGGTGACCCCGTACAAACTGGGAGGTCACGTGGCCCCCTTCCACGGATATGACGGATTCGGTGACACAGATTTGCCCAAAGAAGAAGCCATACTGGAGGAAGAAAATGGAGTTTTGGCTCTCATTCGACTGGCCAAGGAGTACCAAGGGAAGTTGACCGTGCTAGCTTTGGGTCCCTTGACCAATCTTGCCATGGCCATCCGTCTGGACCCACGGATTGGGGACAATGTCAAGGAAATCTACTTGATGGGGGGAAACTGCGAAGGTCGTCACAATATTATATCACTACAATATTTTATTCTGTTTTATATAATTTTAAATTGTTTTTGTGATCTGCCTGGGGAATAAATAGGAATGGGCAACACAACACCGACTGGTGAATTCAATTTCATCGTGGACCCTGAGTCGGCCCATGTGACTTTAGCCAGCTATCCCTGTCCGATCGTCATTGTTCCTTGGGAACTGTGCAAGAAGCAGGGGCAAACATTTACCGTATGTCTTTACCTAATACATATAGTACCACCAAAATATTTAAAATGTGTGGTTGACTTTAATTGCAGTTTGTTTGACTACTAATTTGTGTCTGCTATGTTTTAATAGGGTTTCCGGCTGGACACTTTAGGGAAGTTGGACACGCCTCAAATTAAATTACTAAATATTGTCGAGCAAAGGAATTTGGGCCGACACAGATGGTTTCCCTGTGATTCTTTGGCCACGGCTGTCCTCATTGAACCCAAGGTTTGTTCTACCTGCCTGCCTTACGATTAATAGCGTCATTATTAGTAGCATTTTCAAGATACAGGCAAAACGTAGAAAACGTTCGTTTGGAAAAGTGCAAAACATTTTCATTAACCCATTCCAAAAAACCAAAATACAATAATGATTGTTTAAAAAGGTGTAAAACATGGTATTTGCACTGTTTGAAATATTCAAAAACTCGATTTAAACTTTTTTAAAGCATGTAGAAGCACAGTTTGAATGTTTCCAAACAGCTAGAAATACGATTTGCACGCTTTGACTACGGGTTTACAACTTTAATTGATAACCCAATAGGTTGCTCATATTAGCACTTAACATTATTACTAAATTACCTGTAGCTTATTGGTTTTTATTTAACACTATTTTAAATGTTTGTATTCGCATAGAACGAAAAAAAAAATGTGAGTTTATATTTAATATTATTATTTTATTTTTTATCAGCTGATTGTGAGATCCCAGGAATACCACTCAACGGTGGAGTTGTCCGGAACTTACGCTCGCGGTCTCATGATAGTGGACCACGAGGGCTTACTCGGTCAAAGGAAGAACGTCACTATCGTTTATGAAATGGACAACCAACTCTTTAAAAATATTTTAATTTGGGCTGCGGGTGGTCCGTATTATGGTTGACCTGCTCACCAAGCAATGCGATGCTAATTCCCGTGTGTATAACAATTTTAATAAAAATAATTTTATTAATATTCATTAATTTTAAATAAAGTCAGAAATGGTTGTGGTCAGTGACCATTCAAAGATTTACTGGGGTACCTGTGTGCAAGGTGCTAGTATAACAATTTCCGTCTAAATTCCTTTAAAATATCCCATGGGGTGCGGCTGTACAGACCAACGCAACGAGAGGGTTGATTTATTTTGTAATTTATAATCATGCACTCAATTTTAATTGAGACAGTGAATGAGCTACTGGAAAAATTTAGAAACGGGTTACACAATAAAATTTAGTCTTTAATTAATGATTTGGTGCTCATTGTCCCTGTCCTGTTTTCATCAGTGATTGCAGTCCCAGTATGTTCGGACATGTCTGCGTCGGTCTGTGTCATGGACATGGAAACCGGTACCGGAACCGGCGTCGATGTGGGTATCCGATTTCCCTTTGGGCTTTGACTTCCATTTCGTTGTGCTGCCTTGACAACCGTTACCGGAACCAGAACCGGAGCCGCAGCGGAGTCTTGAACGCTTCTCTGTGGTGATGGAAGGTTGTCCGTTGGCTGCGGACCGGGATTGTCCCTCGCACGGGCGGAAGTAGTTGGTTCGTCCGGGTGTGTGCTGCTGCCACTGAGTGGTTCTTGGTTGTTGTGGCGGTTGCTGGACACCTGAAGCTGGTGATGGGCGGCAGCGAGACTTTGAAGGGCGATCTGTCGTTGGATGAACTTGGACCTGGATTGGCTGCTCTTGGCTTTGGCGAGACGGGACCGGGAAGCGGACCGGGAAGTGGCGGGAAGTTTGGAGGCGGTTCTGTTGGGCGTGGGGGAGGTGGACGTGTCCATGTTTGAGTCGGCGGGTGACTTCTGCTGGGCGTCCTTGAGACGAAGACTTTGGATTAAATTCATGAAAGTGCGGCCGTGGGCGACGGACATGGACAGGATGCTCATTCCGCTGCAGACACGCTGCTCGTCCAGCTGCTGGTGCTCAGAGGAAGGCAGCGTCTCCAAGCTCATTGAAGCCCCGGAATTTGACCCCAAACTTGACTTTTTCTTGCTCTTTGCGGTTTTGCTCGTGCACATGGTCTTGAGACTGGGCCAGTCGTGATCCTTGATGAGCTTCCGCCCCTGAATGACAAGTTCCCCCGCGTGGTAACTGTGGGGCACCCGGGCCTCCGCTTGCTTGTAGACGAGCTCGAAGAGGCCCGTGTTGGCGTTGTGGTTCTTCCGTCGGTCAACCATTACTACACACACAATAATTTTATCATTATTTTTACTTTGGTTTCACATGTGTGTGCAAGGAAGCAAATCGTCAAGAGGGAAATGAATTTCAAATTAGTTTTTCATAATTTTATGTATTTTTTTAAAAATTCAACTGTTTGAAAATACATAGTAGAATGTATTTGTAAATCTAACCCTTGATGAGGTCCTCTAGACACTGGGAGCAGAGGCGTTGCGTGACCCTGGTTGTGCCGGCCATGCAAGGACTGGAATTAATCTCAATGAGCCAGGGATGGAAGTCCTCGGAGAGCATGAAATCGGCCCCGTAGAGTTCGAAGCAACCCTTCTTGGCCGTGATGTTCTCTTGCGAGGCGAGCAGCACCCCCAGAACCCCCTGCTTCATTCCCGGGTAGATCAACGAGTCCCACAAATCCAACTTCCCCAACGACCTATAATCACGCTCAACCAAATCAACATTGATTCAGGAATATTTAATGCTTACATGAGTTTGAATAAATAAGTTGCTATGGTTTGACTTAAATTAAGGTTTTACTTGAGATAGGCCTGGAAGGTGTAGTTGTCCCACATGTTTTCGTCGGGCAGAGCGGAGTCCCGAAAGGGAGAATTTTTGTAGCGAACCTGCACGGCGTTGTTGCACAAGTGAATGCTTTCGTGGAAGTCGTCCATGGTGAAGGGCTTCGAACAAAAGCGGATGTAACTTTCCCTGAAATTCATTCCACCAATTAGCAAAACAGAAATAGAATAGAAGATTGATTTTTCTGATGTGTTGTGTGACTTTTACTTGTAAAACCAGACGGTCAAGGGGCTCCAGTCGGACACGATGAACCACTGGCGAATGTCGAACTTGGTGTTGTAGATGAGGAGGGGGCGCTCGATGTACTTCTGGACGACCCAGTTGGACTCGCGGATGTGGTTTTGGCCGAGGAGGCCGAGGATCTTGTCCAGCTGGTTCATGAGGATGATGCCGATGCCCCTTGACCTCGCTCCGGGCTTGCAGATCCAGATGTTGCTCGTCCCGTCGATGCTCAGTTGTGGCCAGAAGGGGGCGAGTCGGCGGAGGGCGCGCTTGGCGGTGTCGTAGACGCCCTTGGCCGTCGTTTCGGTGTCTTCGGTGCGCGTGAGCTTCATCTTGAGGAGCACTATGTTGTAGTACTGCGCGAGGAAGACGTCCCAGTGCGCAGCCGCGACCCCCGGCGTGGCCGTCCAGTCGATGTCCTCGTGGCGCCGGAGGCGGACGTAGTTGCTGAGTTGGCGGCGGGCGAAGCGGAGGCAGGCGGGCACGACGCCCACGTTGCCAGGCGGCTCGAGGACCCCGTCGTCACCTTCCCGCTCGTACGCGCCGACCACCCACTTGAGCAGCCCCATGCAGGCGCAGAGCCGGAAGTCGCCCACGAAGGCCGCCTTCTCCTCGTCGATCGCGAGGCGGTAGCAGCGCGGGAAGAAGAGCTGCGACACCGCCGGCTCGCTGTACCAGTGGAAGTTGTGCAGACACGCCGCGATCCCCACCTGCGCTCAAACAATATTTAATCCTCGCATTACTTTCACTCGTTCAAACTACACAACATGTTCGCCATTTTTGCATGTCTTACATCAGTTGACATCATTGATATTTTCTAACGTTTTTTTGGACTACATGCAATAGAGAAAAAAAGGATTACTTTGGAGGTGAAGAATGCGTTTGGGTGGCGATTGATGAGTTGGCCGTCGAACATGGAATTCCACTGAACGGAATCCCGCTTGTACGTCCAAATGAAGTCGGGCGCGTAGCCGCGGAGCACTCGAGCCGCCCACGCGCTGTCCGACTCCTGGTCGTACGACGAGGCCGAGGCTTTCACTGCGCTTCCAAAGTCTGTGTGTGTAGTTTGTGAAAACTCATTTTTAACCTTTTGCATTTATTGTATTAGTGTCATAAGGTCATTTTTTTTGTAAACAAAATGTGGCACCTGAAGGCTGACCCGCGGACACATTTGCATGAGCACCTTTTTCCACCCAACCCCGACGAATCAATGCTCGGCGGATGGCGGGAAATGATCCCAATATGGAGAACACTTTCCGGTCCTGAAAGCAATGGAAAGTTTGTAGCTTACCAACAAAATTACGTAATGTAATTACATCACAGTTTGACTAAAATTAAATGGCATGTGTAAATGATTTAGTAAATAAATAATTTGTGAGGATTCTTGGGATGATAAAGTAGTGGATTCTTGTATTACCCGAATAGCACGTTCGGTGAGAAAGCGTTGGTTCCGGCTGCGATCAAAAAACTGTGGATTGTTGGAGTTGTAACTGTAGACACGACTGATGCTGGCCACACTGTTGACACCCCCAGTCGTCCCACTACTGCTACCGTAGTCATACCTGGCGGACGTCACCGACGAAGGTCTCGTCACATCTGCGTTTGAAAATGACGACCCCGAACTATTAAAATAGAAACAGAAAAACATTACACAAAATTAACTGTAATTCTACACTAACATTTCCTATTCCCAAAAATTCCCTTTATTTTTGAAAAATTTGCAGGGGTGCATAAAAATTTTAAAGTATACTAAATAGTATAATTGAATGAAATTGTGATTGTCCATTTAAATCGATTTATTTAAACTGTTTCCGATTGACCACAATTTCAAGGTCCAACCTTTGTGAATGTGAAAGGAAAAAGGAAATGTTTTGAATTAGTTTGCTGTGTATTACTAGTCTGGCGGTGGCCTTGGGTTGGGTTGGACGCTGCGGGTTGATTTGGAGGTTGTTTTTTGGAGTGAGTGAGAGGAATTGTTGAGGAGATGTCTGTCAATTGTGGCCAAATAAGATTGTTTGAATTTATTCAATGGATCTCTGTCCCTGGAAGAATCTCGTAGAGTGACCTTGGATGACCTCGACAGCCCTCCAGGGGAACGTGAGCGCTCTCCATCGCGGTGGTGGCTGCTTCCGTTGCGTCCCTCCACGTTCCCAGTCGTTGCAGACCTCGAATTACCCCCGTCAGACATTTCCCCTCAAGTCACCCAAAACATTACCATTTGTCAAAGAATATAGTTTCCACCTTTTTCTACAATTAATTTACTAGTGTGCTACTTGAACAATAACATAACCATGTATTTAGGCGATTTCATGTAATGCATAATATAATATTTAATTTTATAAATTCATATTATTAAATTAAAATCTCTAATGGGAATAGCCTAGCCACAGGTGGTGCTGGTGGTATGGTGGTCTGGTGACAGACTGAAACTGAAGTGCTAGTGCTGAGTGCTGACGCTGACCATGACCAAAAGGTTATCAAAACGTTGAAGAATAATATTAATAATTATTTATTTTATTATTGAAGATGATGAAAGTGAATTATTATTTATTTTTTTATCCTATAGGGAGATTGATTGAAGTATTGAAGTCTAGTCTAGTACGAACAAGCTACTATTTTTTTGCTGCAATAATAAAAACGTTTTTTGTATTATTAATAATAAATTTATTTAAATGTGATCATATTATTATTATTATTATATTTTTATTTCATTAATGGTATCGTATAATTAATTTAATTAAATTTAATAAATAAATAATTTATTATTAATCGGTAACTAAACTAATTCTAAAAAAAATGACGACCACGAAGTACTGAGAGACTGAGCCTACGAATTGATTGATACAAATCAACTGAAATGAAATGCTCAATTTATTTCCATTACAACATTCCAATAAATGTGATACCAAGAAAGGCAAATTTTTGGCTGCTCATAAAAAATTAAAAAGGCAATAGTACATATAATGGCTATACTGTTGCTCCACTACTTATACGCATAGGAACAGGAACTAATTTATAATATATAGAGAGAAAAACGACCTTTATTATACAAAATAAAGATGACACTGTCCTCCATCGAGGATAGCCCAACGGACTCAGTATACTATTATGAATTATGATTCTACAATAGTATTATAATTAGCGCAGCGGTAATTTTACTAGGTATGTACCTACTTAAATACATTCCAAAATAAGTTTTCCGTGGATAATCAGTAATAATCACAGATTTGCTTCTTGTAAAATTAATAAGTTATTAAAGTTAATTTAATTACAATATTTACAATAGTATTTAGCATTAATTTTAATTTTAATTAATTACATAATTAGTTTTTTAGCACTAAGTTCCCCATCTACATGGGGTGTTGTGATATCATTGAATTGTGTTCATGGGGGCGGAAATTGTGAAAAAAGAACTCACACGGTCGGCGGACAAGCACGAGATCGACCGACCACAGTTACACGACCACCGTCAACCGTCAGACACAGCAGCTTTTTCTCCGAATTTGCCTAGTTTTAATTGCAAATTACTCAATTAATTGTATAAAGCAGTTTAGCTTAATCAGTAATTTAATGTACTTTTATTTTTAATTTAAACTTTAAACTATTCAAGTAAAACTTGGAAAACTTGAAATTGTACGGAAGTTACTAAATCAAACAATCAACATTTTTAGTCAATATTGCGTGCCACTGAAATGGTGACAGAAACAGAAATGGAAAGCAGCAAAAGCGACGACGTTCACGTAAATGTTGAAGCAGCTGATGACCGCGATGTCAACCACATTATTCAGTTCTTCCAACAAATTAATATTGCAAAACCCATTACTAGCGAAACGAAATTTAAAATAATGTAAGTTAACTAATCCCACTTATTTCCAATTCTGGTTATTTGGTACCTAGATCGATTTATTTCATCGTTTATGGCTTATCTTTATGCTGCCGGTCAAGTTCAGAAAGTTGAAAGTTACAAAAATATATGATTTAAGTAAAAAAGATTTTTGAAGCACCTTCAAATTCAATGTAGTTAGATTTCTAGCTTTAAGATTTCTAACAAAAGTTAAAGGTTACCTAACGTTTTAGTTTTATTTCATAAAAGTGTTCTATAGAAATGTACGGTAATAACGGGATTAAAATTTTATGTATATATGTTTTTAATTTAGCCTGAAAGAAGTTCAAGTGAAACATTTGCAAAATCCTGAGCTTATCCAATCCTGCAACCTTAGTGAATATTTGAGTACCCAGTTGAAGACTTTAGCACCTTTAGACGGTCACTCTCGAACTGAGCCTGACATTTCAAATGCACTGCAGCTGTTAAAGATAATCTCCGAAGACTCAAAAACATCCCCAATAATTTGTCCACCAGAAATTCTGGTCTTATTTGCCGACAATATATTTCCTCATGTCACAACTTTAATATCGAACTCGGAAACTACCTCAACATCCCTCGCGTCCAGCCAGAAATGTTCGTCGCTCCTCCATAAAACAGTGAGGGTGTCACTGAATCTTGTCAAGGCCATCACTTCACCTTTAGTCAAACTACTATCCAGTGATGATGGTCAAGATGACAGGAAGTTGAGTGACTCTGAGTCGTGGAAACTATTGCAAGAGTTTGGGGTCAAGTTTCTGGATTTACTCAACAGTCACCCGACTGCTGCCCTTGACATTAAATGCAATGGCGGTCTCGTCGTGAGTCATTTGGCGAGCCGAAGATTTTTTGACCAACTTTTGACCTCCTTGTCCAGCAGCAGCAGTGGCTCTTTTTTACCAGGAAATACTTTTGAACAGGCAGTTCAGGAATTTGTGAGGATTGACTACGTTAATAAAGTTGCAATTTGTTTCGGGGCTTTGGGGACCCGGCAAGATTTTACAACGGATTTCATGCGGAACATCGCCAATTGTGTGTTACTACAAGTGGAATGTAATAGGTAAGCAATGCAAACATTTTACAGAAATAATATACCTAAACACGTTCTCCGCTGAAAGCATTGGGACGTAATTTACCATCCCTAACCTCCCCTTAGCATATAATTTGTGTCCGTATCATCAAATTTTTGATTAGGCGTTTATAAAAAGTGTAAATACCACTTCAACATTTGTTTCAAACTAGTAAAAACGGGTAAATACCCGTGACCTGAAAATATTTTTACTTTTCAAAACTAGTAAAACTGATATTCACACTTTTCAAAAGTAAACTGTTACCTGATTATTTATATAGACTTTCTCAAATATGTATGTGTAAAAGTGGTGTTTGCACTTTTTTAAAATAGTCCAAAAATTTCATCTGCACCTTTCAAGAAATGTGCAAACAAATACAAAAAATCTATATTTCAAAAACTGTAAAACTGTTATTTGTACTTCATCGAAAGCAGTACAACTTTTATTTACCTACTTTTTTAAAAAATAGTAATACATGTTTTTACAGTCTATATGAACACATGTGTAAGAAATTAATTGTTGGAACTTACTCCCAAACCACAATAAGGGGATTCAGGACTTAAAACACAACACAATGCTTTTAGACGGGGGCTATGGACTTAAACCAAAATGCTAATAGAATTCATCAAATGCATGTTCAAAATTATTATTTTTTTAACTTCACATTGTGTTGATTTAGCACCAAAGAAGCAGTAAATCTTGGGTCGGCCAGAGTTTTAGAAATTTGGATGGATAAATTAAATACAGTCTTGCCACCCTCCAAGTTGCCAGAGCTCTCCGAAGTCCTTTCTCTCGTGGAAATATTTATATTCACGTACCTCGCAGGACACATCGATGCCGTGAAGAATTGCTGTCGAAACATGTTATGTAACTTGTCCGTAGCCTACACTGTTCTCGACGACGAGGCCTCAACTCTCCTGACGGATTTACTCGTCAAAATCCTTGCTAAACCTTATCATGTCAAGTGGGTGTCCTTGGCTTCCGTCACCAGGAATAATCCGCAGTCTGTGATTCTACTGAATATTTGGAAGGACCCGGCGGAAAATCTCCTCTGCTCCCAACGCACATTTAAAAATGTGGCCTCAGACGTCTATCTTTCCCTCATGAAGTACACATTTAATACATACGAAGCTTCCTTGTGGGTCCAAACGTGGATTACCCCGCTACTTCAGACCCAATTGGCTCAGGACAATGAGTCGAATTGGACACAAAAGAAATTTATTTTATCCAAAGCAATGAGCACAAAAGACAGTGAGTTGCCGCAACGGATTCTGTCAACCGTCATTGCAACAATGGGCTCCACTTCCGAGTCATTTTCTTCACTGTCCGTTGAGTCATGTCTGCTAATCGTGGAATGTCTTAAAATTGGGACGGAGCTAGGTGTGCCCATGGGTCAAAGTTTAACTACAACTAAGATCAAAAGTTCAATCGAGGCCCAAGCAGCACCTGCCCTTGACTTGTTTCGTGGTGTTCTCCCGCGGGATATTTTTAACTCCTGGGCGTTCAATGCGAATCCACAAATTAGACTTGCAACCTTCGCACTCATCGTGGACACGAAAAAAACCTCAGAAATATTCAGTGGTCCCGACCTCGAAGGAATTAAAATTCTCTTCCACTACAATCTCGTAAATCAAAATCCAGCTTTTAGACAGCAGTTCATGGCCTACTTTAAGAAACTGGTAAGAAGACTCAAAGACGGTCGCAGCTACTGTAAAAGACTGAGAAAGATGGAAGATTTTGAAAACTACAACAGTTTCATTAAGTGGCTTTGGACCTTTTTTACCCGCCAAGGTCTCTTTGCCGGAGCGAATTTCAGCCGAAGATGTCAGTCTTTGAATTGTATAGTGGATCTTTTGGAAAATTTCCCAGTTGAGGAATTAACGGTGGATCTATCCGGGAATGAAAGTCTGTCTTTTATACGATGGTTGGGAGATACCTATGAAAATAATAAAATTGCTTCCGTTGAAATCCTGAGTCGAATTAAAATCCCTGCCTTTCAAGATGAGGAATTTTGCGAGCAGATTTTAACGACGGCCTCGACACTCTTAACAAGTGTTAAACCCCCAGATTCGGTCACCAGTCGATATTTGCTTTTGTTGCTGCTCAAAGCCACGAAAACTTACTACCCTTGGAATTTCTTAAGGATGCTGCTCACCAAACTTGAGAGGATTGTGGAAGCCCTTAGCAGAAAGAAAAGTACTCTGCTGGAGGTTTCATCCACCACGCCCCCCTACGGGATTATAAGGGCCATAAGGCTTATGTTTGAGACATACAAGAGTGAAATCATCTACGAAGCATGCAATCTTAAGAAAAACCCTTCGAAATCACTTAAATCCGGGTCCCATCCGCTATCCTTTGACCTGTTGCAAGACTACTCTCGTCGTTTGTTGAAGGCTTGCTTTGATCTTGACGATATTCTTTTCCCTGTGCTGGGTGATGCGGCTCCCGAAGGATTTCTTCCCGAATTAAATGCCAATGACTCCATTCTTCCAGAAAATACTAAAATTGTTCGCTCTATCAACGCACAGATGCTACTTGTGTCCTCCTGGAGATCTATGAAGGAAATTTGTATTTTGCTCACAGAACTGTGTGGTCATTTCCCATTGGGAGAGGAACTTGAGGATGAAAACATTTCTAAAAACAGCAACAGCTCCATCAATAAAAAGTGCGTCTTACAATTCGATCAGGTAAAAGCCATTGGAAACCACCTTCTGCATCTCCTCCTCAACCTCATGCACCGCGGAGTTTTCGAACAAGTTTTTGTGGGCTTTAAAAGTTTGGCCGTTCGACTCAAGAAGTCGAATTCAGTCAAGTTGAATAAATTATCGGAGGAATGGCTGGAGGACATAATGGGGAATGTGAAGGACAAGTCTACGACGAGAAGGAGCGCAGGGCTGCCATTTATTTTTCAAGCAATTCTGATGCCGGAGACGGGAAATGAGGCGAAGATAACTTATTGGATGAAGAAGTTGCTGGAGTTGGATCCGGACCAGAAGAGCATCACCACGGTCAGGATTCACAGCATGAACGTCCTCAGGGCGCTCTTCAGAGATGCCAACTTTTCCAGGGCCATCATGTCTTGGGTGCCGGACGGGATTCAGCTCGCATTTATTGGGTTGAGGGCGAAGGA
>JAQFZC010004708.1:0-15544 GCA_034695205.1 Dicyrtoma fusca | reverse complement strand
ATTATATTAGATAAGGCGGGCTAAGGGTGGGATGCATCTACTGGTACTAAGTAAAACCGACTACAGAAAAATGACTACCGGAATGTCAGTTCTGTGCCTGCTCCGTGTAACCTGACCTAATATATTCTAATTAATAATAATTGTAAGGAACCAACGTACATGGTTTTTTGTTTGTGGTGTTTTGCTTCGAATTAGGAGTGTCACAAAACCTAGGAACCTAGAAATTACCAAATTAAAGCGGAGTGACAAACTCTTAACTTGACTAGACCATTTAACTTTCGTATAAGAAGCAAATCGAAACGTACGTATAATTTAGTCTTGCTTTTGTTTTACAAATGCAAAGGCACATGCGTCTGGACACATTATTTTAGGTACGAACATATGCAAAATGCATATAAATCCGTGTCGTTGGATAAAGTAATTCACTAAGTTGCATTCAGATGACTTTGATGTAGTTGGGTGGTAGAAAGAAACTTGTTGAATTCTGTTGATGCGTTATAATTATGCACATCATGAAGCCTAGGTTTAAGGTTTTGGTTTTGTGCTTAAAAACGTGAATCCATAACATCTGCGCGTAGCTGTCATGAGTGCAGAAAAACTATTTCTGACTTCTTTACTCTTTTGTGAAATAAAGTGCTACACAGAATACAACACAATCGATTATACGTGTGGCACATGCGAGTCAAAAACAGCTTGTTGACACACTTTCTTTCTTTAAAGAGATTATGGAAGTGTGGGTTGTTTAAAATGACATGGATAATGGTTTAAATAAAACCATTGCATCATGAATTTATAAAAGCTGGTTTTAATTCGATTTACGAATAAAACAACCGACACGTTTAGGTGTGCTTCAGTTGACCTAAGGTAACTTAAATGGTTCAGAATGGATTTAATTCAACAAGCTTATTTGGTGCATGCAATGTAACTAAATTGTAACCGATCCTAAGTTAATTAAGGTACTTTTTTGATGCATACAATTTTGAAGCAGCAAATTTTAATATCAGGAAGATATACACGCATGCGTACATTGCATTGTCTTCCTTTTTGGTAAGATCTATATTATTGTAAAATCCTTAAGTGCTCCGAATTAAATTGTTTAGATAGTATATTTTCTTTTAGGCAAAAGCTTGTTTAGCCAATCCTTGTAGAACAGCATAAAAGCAGTCCTAGTTAAAACTACGTTTAATCATAATTAGGCATCAGGGTTGAAACCAATTTTCCTCTCTGAGTTTTACGTAGTGTATTAGGAAGTCTTACGATATATTTTAGGTAATGCAATATCAGCATATTGAATTTTAGTGTTAAGAGGCAAATGTGGCATCAAATATTTCTAAAACCCGACATGCTCTCAAACAGTTTAGAAGCGTTAAACCTGTGCATTGTCATATACCTATTTATGTTTTCAACAGTAGTTCAGCGGTGCTTTGCTTTACACGTCGTAAGCTACCCGACAGTTTAAAACTAGGTCAATATGGATATGATTCACTTAGCTTTATTTGAAAGTTCGATACGCGTCATTTAGCTACCTCATTTTTGATATCATTAACGTAGATGCAAAAAATCCGGTCGCTAACGTTTTGTGAAAACAAAGTAGCCGGTCTCCAGTTACCATTACAATCAGAATGGCAATCGTAATGATCCTTATGCTTGTTGTTTGGCGGAAATAACTAATCAGGCTACAAGTTGCGAACCTTAAATTAAAACTGGGTCTTGATCTTTTCGAGTTTGCGTTTTGTTGTAAAGAAACGTACAACGTAAAAATGCGCAATGGATACGTAGACGACTTATTACGATGTTAAAATTGCTCTCCTACAAAGTTTAAGCTACATTAGTAACCGCTTTTTGCCGTCTTTTGCCTCAACCTATAAAAAGGACTGTTTGACTGTATTGCTAGAATTAGATTTGCAATAGTAGTTTAATGAATTACCTCTATTCTCTCAATTAGTTGCACGTCAGTATAGAAGAGTTGTACATTGTAAGTAGAACACGGTGTGTTAGTTAATATCATACCTTATCTACCTTGATACATGAATTAGCGCAAATTCAATATAAATAAAATAAAAGCAATAAGCAAATACATACCAGCAGAAGCAATGAAGACAAATATAACACAACACAGCACTTAAACTTTAATTAATTAAATTAAATTAAATTAGCAGGCTTGAGATGGGATTTTTGGAGCGACGATAGTATGGATGATGTGGGACGTGGAAGGTTCTAGGACAAGGATCTCCGACAACAGCTATTAATCCATTCGAAACTCAAGGCAATATTCCGGGTGCCAACCCAGCACCCATCAGATAGAGATGGAAGCATAGCTTCAATTAGTAAGTGACATAATTGTCAGTGGACAGAGCTATAAACTAGAACCACTCAGCTCAGACGTCTGTGAGAAATTGTGCTTTACGTAGTGTAGCGCAAAATCGAAGACTTTTAAGCTGCAAGGATTATTGAGAAGCACTATAAACGGATAAAGCTTTAAAATTGTAAAAATTATTCATAATTAGTATTGTAAATTTTAGCGTTATATGGCTTTAATTGATAGAAAATCCTCGCAACTACTGTTCTTATTTTGCACCTTTATTTCTTGTGTTTGGATAAGTGGGAAAGTTTATTTAGGATGAGTAATTTTTGGGAGAAAAAGAAAGATGGAATAACAAATCCTTATTATGGATAGATATGTGTTTTGTCTACCTTTATGTCCAATATTTGCATTTTTCCTACCAAATTGTACAATTACGATCAGTTTAATAATGTAACATACAGTTAGTATCCTCGTGTACTGTAATTCAGCCGTCTGTCTTGGCAATTTATTTATCTGTGAATTGCACAGCTGCAAATTCGCAGCTACTGGCTGGGATTCTGGCGTTCAAGAACCTGCGTGCAGCCTTCCACTACCACAACCGCAACTGCAGCGGGGCTAGCACAAAATTATGTAATTAATAAGAGCGACTACCCTATTGATAGGCCACAACTTTCCTCGACCATGAAACTTTTAGGATATTTTTTCGGAATGTGGTAGCTGTGTTGTGGTAGGCCTGTGAAAGTCATATATTAATATTGTGTGTCATCCCCATCGGGGGTAAGAGGGTCCCAAAGTATGGTCAAAGTGAATTATGAGCGCACTTCTACAGGCTTTCATTTCCATAATTTTGTACCGACTGACATCAAATGTTTTCTGAGCGTAGTCCTTAAAAAATTATTAAGGCATTTCGAAAAAATTTTGTAAAAACATTTAAAATGGCGCCGCAAAAAATCCCAAAGTCGACTTTTGAAAATTTCAAAATTTTCAATTTTGCTCCAAATCAGTTTCAAAAGATGCCAGTAGGTGTAAAACAACATTAAAAAACTTTTATTACTTTATAAATATTTTGATTAAATAATTCTGTACCCGTTTAAATGGACATTTTTGTTGTTCTAATGGGCATCAGAAAATAGGCGGTTTTATTGGTCATAATTTACAAAATTGTACGAGTCAATATTTCAACAACTGAAAGAAATTTCTAAAATCTGGTTGCGGATTCGGAATTCGCGTGTCAATATTACATAGAGAGGTTACAATCGGCAACAGATTTCAGAATTTTTGTTTTCAACAGCGGGTTAATTACTAAAGGAAATTTATAAATTATGGAGTATATTTTTAAAGATTTCAATAAAAGGTTTTATGTACATATTGGTTGACGTATTAATTTCGTTGCTGTCAGTTAAGTTATTCAAACCAAGGAATGACTTGCAAAAGTTACAGGAAAACACAGTCAATCAAAAAAGCTATTGTATCATTACAGATACTTTTAAATACATCGTGGAGGAGGAATTTAAATGAATGCAGAAGCTATGTCTCTAGTCAATGAATGGGAGGAGGAACTATACAAGCTTAGGAGTTAATTGAGTGGGAAAGTGATTTGGTATTTTACGATTTAGATGTATGTTGTCTTGTTTAAATGAAATTGCGACATACTGTGTGACCCATCAGTATTTGTGCCTAGATTTACCATTTTGCCTGAATCTAAGGAACAAACCCCCATTTAAATGCGTAACATGGACGTATTTTACTATTTGTACCATTATCCCTTCAATTCTTATATGCCCAGCGAAACTTTGCACGAACTGAATTGAGAGAATTTGGGGATAAGTCTAAATTTTATTCGGCAATACGCAATACATCACTCTATCTGACCATTTTTCCTTAGAATTTTCTAAATTCTTACTTCTATTAATTATCTGCTCCAGGCACAGGAACTGAAATTTAGGGTTGATTGTTCAATGAATTTTCTCTGCTTACTTCGCTGGCAACCGAATTCCACTTCTTTGAACGTTTCGAGTTTTCTTCAAATCGGATCCTAGGTCAAGAACCTTAACCGTAATTTTTTAAATTCATTAGAATTATGATTTATTGATGATAAATGTACGTGTAGAATGTGCTAATACTTGCGTAAAAATGTACTAAAATGCTTACCGTATATAAATACTGAAATTCAATTCGGCTCCGCCAAGAAAGTCTGTCTCCAATTTACCTTTCTTTTTAAGAACTCGTAAGTTGGTGTGCAACTAGACATTAAGTAAAATTAAAATTCGTTAAAATCTCAATTCGTGATGTACACCAGGTTTTTCTACACAATAAAATTTGATTAGTTGACCAGCGGATTTTTGTATGTTGACTTAATGTTAATTTTACATTTAATATTTATTCAAAATAATGTGTAAAATTCCAAAATTATGTGTAATATTCAAACAACCGTTATAAAGTCTTACATGTATTACAGCTTTCGGGTCTTTACACGCATCAGTGGTCACAATTTTGCTAAAATTATTGTTAGTTAAAATTAAATATTGTCTGAGTCAATGATTTTGATTTTAACAAAAAGGAAAAGGCTGAAATGCACACTACCACGTGACTGTGTCTGGTACGGACCAAACACAGTCACGTGATGTAGCATTCCGATGAAGCATCTTTTTGGTTGGTTAGCTTGGTACAAAGTTACCTTTTATTTTTCCATTATTATAAAAATACTACACGTCATATTCCATGCAACAACATTTAAATGCCCATTTTTGTCTCACGAAAGATGTGAAACGCCCCTAGCCATATGCGGTGTGCTACGGAATGCCTCAGCTCTGCTGCTATTCATGGGAGTGCTGACTCACATACATAGCATAGCTGAGCGGATTTTATTAATACAATTCGTCGAAGTAAGGATGGCAAGGCACAACCCAGCCTCACAGTAAGTACATAAAACAGATTTTATGGGATTTTTGCCGCCTAAATAAACGTCATATAAGAATGCATACAATAGAAGCGCTTTGCCCACTTGGTTGCCGAATTGAGAAATTTTATCGTTTTTGAATAAAGTATTAAACTGGAATTTACACTGTTTGTACATCCATGTAAAAAGTTGAATATTGGAACTTACATTGCAAAACTTTTCCACCCACGGTATAAGATACATAGGGTAGAGGTATGCTTTATCTGCTATGAAAGTAATGCACTGCCACTAATCCATTAGTTGAGGTTATAAAACCGGTTTTGTGACACAAAAATTGGGTCGATTTAAAAATAACATACATAAAAAACTGCGTTTTAGTAATGTTTGAAAAAAAACTAAAAAATAATTTTAAAAACCTCAAAAACCGATTGGGACGCTTAAAACCAGCTACATAGTGCAAAATTTCATTGAAATTGAAGATAAATATATATTTGCCCACAACTAACATTAAATAAAGTAACAAAGAATAAACCAAAATACCACTTTAAAAAGCATCTGAGATTGCTGTTAAAAAAATTATTTAGTTATTGTTTTTTTTAATTAAATGGAAGCCAAGGTCTGTATACGTTGTAAGAATACTAAAGACATTTCAATGTTTTATAAAACATACAGTTCTTGTAAAAAATGCGCAAACAAAAACGAATAAAAAATTAAATTGTGAATGTGGACGAATATATACTAAAAGAAATTATCATAGACATGTACAAACTAAAGCACACAAAAATAACATTACAAAAATCAACATAAATAAATTCTTACACTTAATTTATTTTCCTTATAAATAGTGACGTCCTGCAAAAAGATTTCCGAAAGAGAACAACACTTGTCTGTACCAAATGTTGAAGAATTGCAATATATTGCAAAAAATCTACAAATTAAATATATACACCAGTTAAGAAACACTCTACTCATACAAGAAAGTATAAATGTAATAATTGTAATTTAATAATTAGAAATGCTACATTTATACCAGTAATGTTTCATTACCTTGACAGCTTGAGCTATGACATGGATTTGTTTGTAAGAAATCTATGTGAGGATAAAAGTAAAATAATAATACCTGATAATGAGTAAAAGTATATTTCATTACCTCAAACACTCAAGTTATCAAAAAATGAATACTTTAACTTAAGGTTTTAAGATTCGTTTAGATTTTCACAAAGTAGCCTAGCTACATTATCAACTAATTTGGATTTTAATTAATTAAGAGAAACTACAAAATATTTTACAGAACAACAACAAAATATTTTATTTAGAAAAGAATTAAAAATTGAAAAAACAATAATACGTAGAAAACATATTTATCCATATGAATATATGAATGATATAAGTAAATTTTCAGAAACTCAATTAACTTCTATTGATAAATTTTACTCTTCTTTAACAAATGAAAATGTTAGTAAGATTGAATATGCTCATGCATTAAAAGTATGGAATTATTTTAATATGAAAAATCTAGGTGATTGGTATGATTTATATAACAAACTAGATGTACTACTTTTAGCAGATGTTTTTGAAAATTTTAGAGATTTAGCTTTAAATAGTGTTTATGAATTAGATCTAGCTTGGTACTATACTACTCCTGGTTTTGCGAATTGGAATTGTATGCACGACCGGAAATACCTTTTTAATTCACAATCAAACATTTATAAGAATTTGAGGTTCCTCAAGCAATGCTTTGGTAACAGTTTCAGGACTGGGAAAAGGTTTTAGGGTTTGCAGTTGTTTTCCAAACTAATCGGTTAAATAATCAAAAACCTTATATTTCTGTTTTTGATCACTGTAATGGTCTAGATGCTAGTATTTCTATGAATAATGTAAAATATTCTGGAGTAAATTTGAAGTGTGGTAGTGAAGGTTTATCGTTTATGGAAACCTATGACAGATATATACAACAAGTAAGAGGTCCGTCCTACGGACGGAGATAATTAGTAATAGGATTTGTGAGACACTGAATTTTGAGTTTATTTGTTTTCTAAAAAGTTGCTAATTTGTAACAGTTAAGAAAGAGTCACCAATGATTCCTGGGTATACAATGTTTTGCGCCCGTCCTGCGGACAGTTAAACGTTATAAGTATGTTTCGCCACAACAAGTTAAAATGCTAAAGCCAGGAATTGCATCACGCCTAAACATAATTTGGAACGTTTAAAAATGGTAGCATAAGCTACCGAAGCATAGTGACGCGTACCCAGTTCTTTTTTAAAGCCAAGTTTAGTATATTTAGTTTCATATTTAAGAACAAAAACAAAAACGTTGTTTAGCTTTGTCAATACTTGGTCTGCGGATTATTTGTAACAGCAAAGTAATTTTGTACATTAACAGCATATTTGAACTTTAGAATATATTATTGAATATGTGGGGCAGGACAATGGCAACTGTCAATTGGAGGGAGGGTGAAACGCAGGTGCGACACCAAAAAAAGCATCATTTGAATTTTATCATTATGCTGAATGATTTGATTCACAGGGTTTTAATTATGTTTGTTGAATGCACGCTACATTCAAAGAAAATAAACAAAAATACATATCGTTGCCCATCTTTGCTGTGCGGTTTATTGCTAAAAGTAATGGCGTTGAAAGTAATTTTTTAAATTAAAAACGTTTCTGAACTTAACATTACAATTATATTTGTCAATCGTTTCTGTGCGGTTTATTGCTAACATGTAATGTTTTTAAAGAAAGTTTTTGAATTAAAAAGCGTTCCTGAACTTAACATTACAATTGTATACGTCAACTGTAAGTTTCAATTTTAGGATAGACGTTGGGGGTGGGGGGTAAACACCAAAAAAGCATCATTTGAATTTTATTATTATGATGATTTTGAAAATCATTGACAGCTGGTGAGCCAGAATTTTCTCCTAGCGGTTTTCGAAGTGTCTTTTCTATTTATTGCTTTGATACAGAGTATCAAGAGGATAGAATTAAAGCGAATACACTTTCCATTAAAATTCATTTCACATTTAGTGCAAACGTACCAGGTAATACTACTGCATGTGTAGTTATATTTAGAGAGAGAGCATTAACTATAACAACTTTTGGTAACAACAAAATGAAAGTTGGTTACATTAATTCTTATTAAGATTTTTTACATTTTTTAATTATTATAAATGATTAATATTGCTTTCACACAAAAACCGTATACAGATATTGGAAACGCTTTTACAGCTAAAAAAGGTGTAACATTACATCAAAGCAAAGCACAATTCGGTGCTGAAGATGGTTACCCCTTTAATTTGACTAAAGCTCAGATAAATCAAGTATATAAGTGGAACTCGAAGGGCTGCAAACCCGACTATAAATTAAAACTATCAACGATTCAATGTACGAAATTTATTACTGATTTATCAGAAAATATCAAAACAGGTGGTTTTTTGCCTCTATTAGCGTTAATTCCTTTAATTACTAAAGCAGCTGCTATTATAGGCGGTGTAAGTGCTGCTGCAGGAAGTATAAGTCCAGTGGTAAATGCGGTTAATAATAAAAAATCCCAAGATAAGGCTTTAGCTGAAACACAAAGATAACGCTGAAATGGAAGAAAAAACCAAGGAAGCTTTTTTTAAAACCTTATCCGTAAAAGCGCTTTCAAATATTGAAATAGATAAATATGCTAGACAACTTCAGTGCAAAGCGGACCAAAGGTCTTTAAGGAACGAAGCTCTGGCACTTTTAAGCGACAAGCGAATATGTGGCCCTTCTATTTTCCGTAGGGTTTTTATGCGCGATACTCTGCCTCTAAAACCTAATAATGTGGAAACAGGAATACTAAATCTGGACAGTATTAACAACAGAGGCACACATTGGACTTTATGGTTTAAAATGGAAAAAACAATTATTATTTTGATTCTTTCGGACATGGTCCCCCTGTCGAATTATCCAAATATTTAAAAGCAAATATAGTTTATTCAGGATTTAAATTACAAGAAATATGTACCAATGCATGCAGTGCTTTATGTTTACAGTTAATAGAAAACATTATAACAGCGGACTACAGATCCTTAAGGAGCAAAGAGGACCACAAGTTCTTAAAGAGCGAAGCGGACCGCAGGTCCTTAAGAAGCAAAGCTTTGGCTCTGGCTCCGGCAGCAACAAGTGAAAACCCGTTTGTTGACGCTATTTTAGAACTTCAAAAACAAAATAAATAACACGCAAAACCCGACTTAAATAAATAATTTCAAATCTAAGTTACATTTTTAGAGACAAATCAAGAAATATTAAAGTTGGTGAATAATTGAATTAGTAAGTGTGCAAATAACACAACAGTTTTGAAAAATCCAACCCTACAAACCGAATTAGAAGGTAAAGTTGCAGAACAGCATAGTTTGACTAATGTAGTTAACAGTTTTAAATCCGACATAAAATCAAAACCTGCAGAGTTTGAAAAAAAGATTAGGAGACAATGAAAGCGCAATGAAGAAATAGCAAATAAGGAAACATCAAATAAAGCTGTTATAGACAATCTTATTTAAGATGTTACAATTTTGGATGCCAAACTTATCACTAGTCTAACAGAAACTGAACGACATTTAAGTTATAGATTCAATTGATTTGGAATAGCGGTTGCTAGAGACAGAGCTGGAAACTATTAAGTCTAGTATTGTTCAAATAAATCTAGTTACGGTTTTGAAAAACAAATAAGATATCACAGGAATACTTAAATTTAGAAAAATAAATGATTCCTAAGGTATTCTAAGAGGTTTTTGTATTATTTAACAAAACAGCATTTAAAACAGTTAATTTCAAAATACAAATTTGTGACATTCCGTTAGATGGAATATTTATAAGTACCTGCACTAATAACCACACTAAACAAGCAGATTTTTTTAAAATTTCAAATAACGTGTTGGAGCTTGACGTAACCAATTATATTCAGGGTTGTGCTTATACATTCAATTGTATACTTCAGTAATTTTTTACGCTAATAAATGATATCAAAACAAGGAGTCTATCGTGAGGGGTATAACGATCACACCAAAACAATAAATCAAGCTGTTGAAAGAAACAATCTAACTGAAGTACTTAAAATATTTCAAACAAATGTAGAAAATTTAGCTAACGAAACTACAAATAATACAACCCAAAGTTAATAATAGTGAGTGAATTAAGCGCAAAGCACTCTTAAGTCACACGCAAATTTGCGGCTAAAATTAATAATATTAATGAAAAACGTAAAAAAGAATTTGATGAATATAATAAAATAAAAGATGAGCAAAACATGAGAAACGTTTACAGAAAACTTTACAAAACATGAGGGTGGATTGAATATGGAATGGCTTAGATATAAAGCTGGATTACAGGTGATAGAAGGAATCCAAGCAAATTTAAGTGATAAACGGGGAAATATAAACATGCTTGCTGATAGTATTAAAACTTGGAACAAAATAACCAGCAATTAGAAGTACGATTACAAAACGAAATTGCATCAAAAGTTTTATTATTTACTAATTTAAACAGTAAAATTAATTCAGAGGTGATAAAGTTAACAGAGCTTCTAAGGCTCTGGAAACTAGAATAGTAGAGCAGATAATGTAAAAACATATACTGTTCCTGAAACTGTGCTTCTTAATCGTAAGGAAAATATTTCAGGGCTGCTTAATTTACGAAAATTAAATGAAGGCTTTGGTATCTTAACTGGATTTTTTTCGTATTAGTAACCCAGTAGTTGATAATATTGGAAAATACTTTCACATTGACGTATGTGATATTCCTATAAACGGACGTTATAAGGAGTATTGTATAAATATGGCTGACGATGTCAATACTGAAAAAGCTGAGCTTTTTAAAATTGATAGAAATATTTTATCAGTCGAAATTATGAAATATTTTCCAGGTGCTGTATTTCATTAAAACTGTATACTACAGTAATATTTACCGTTCATACCTTAAGTACTGACGATTAACCTAATACTATTGTTTATAGCCGTTCTTGATCTTTTCACTGTTGACCGTCAGTCTGCTTATTTTACAAATTTCTATCATATATAAATGGCGACTCTTTTGAAACTGCTGAATGGCGGCGTTGTATACAAAAAGCTAAATAAACTCAGAAGGGGAATTGTATAAAATTACTAATGCCCAATGGGTTGACAGTAAATATTCCTTCAAACAAATTCAGCTTATTCTTGAGGATGGAGATTTGCTCTATAAAGTTTATTTAACGAAGCTATTTAATACAATGATTCCTCAAAGTGATGATTTAACAGTGTTGTTGGAAAATATATTAGATATGAAGGCATCTCGGAGGTTGCTGGATTTGTATCCAACAAACAAACCTTTCACGAATCATCGGAGCCGGAGCCGAAGCTTCGCTCCAAAAGGACCTGCGGTCCGCTTTGCTCCTTAAGACCCTGTGGTTCGCAATGTTAATTGTTTTACTTTTTTAATTTTTAAATGAATAATCCTGCAAAATATGCTGCAATTTTTGGTTGGAATAAAAATCCTAAATTTAAACCTAACCCGTTATTTCCTAATATATTTAGGTCTTTAGTGATTGGTATCCTTGGTTTGTCGCTCGATTTAAACGCATAAACAAATTCTGGCTCCTGAATAAAAAAAGTGAAATTTTTGAAATTTGTCAAATTAAAAAGCATAAGAGAGCATTTGTTTTCAACAGCCACCCTAACACCAAAAACAGCGGGGTAGACACATATTTCGGAAAGTGGCAGTGAAATGCAAAACTCGCAAGATCGGAACGGAAAGGCGTGGACCATACGTAAGAAAGCATAGGAAAACATAAAGAATAGAAGCCCAAGCTAGCAGTAAATTTGGTTATCGGTATATTGGTTATCGGGCAGATAACCCAGGCAAGTTCCTTAGAAACTTATAAACTATAATTTACAACTAGTTTTAATCGATCGAAGAGTTAGCAAAATTATACCAGAACAAAATATATAGAGAAGAATTTTACTACTTTTGTTTATATGTGCACAACCACGACACAACTACTATTGAGAAAAAATTGGAGAAGCTGCTAAAAGTCGTCGAGGATGCTACTAAATCAATGAAGGAAAATCTGAAAGATCAAGAGGAACGTGATAAGAAAATGATGAGAAACATTAAAGAATAGGAGGAGCGTGACAAGAAAATAATGTGAATTATAGGTTGGATAGTGAATGAAATGGAGAAGATGAAGAAAATCCTTGAAGGGCAGTTTGAAAAACAACTAACACTAACAAACAGCTGATTCATTGCAGACTGAGATAAACTCACTGAAGAAATAAAAAGAAGAACTAGTGGTTCAACAACAGAAAAGCAAGACAGAATGTAACAGAGCAACTGCTTTCAAAAGAAGGCATAGTGTCATAATAACGGGCGTAGACGAGAAGAAGGAAGAAACTGAGGAAGATCTCCGACATAAAGTGAATAACATCTTTGAAGACGATCTGAAAGCAGTGGCCACTATTGACACTATCAGAAGAATAGGCAAGAGGCAAAGTAACGGGAGTAGGAGAATAGTAGTGTCGCTCAGTAAAATGAGTGACAGAGACCTAGTACTAAAAAGAAAGAAAACATTGCGCGAAAGAAGAGGTAAACCGATCTACATCAACCCTGACCTTTCGGAGGAAATATGTCTGAAAAATTTTGAACAAAGAGAAGCCCGACGAAAATAACCGATCCCAAAAGAACAACGAAAAATCTCGAAAGACGATCAGAACTGGCGCAGCACAACAGAATCACCATCAAATCAGTACCCTATATTCGACACAGGCAAACGGCCGATCACTGCGACCGAACACAAAATTATTAGAAGAAAAACTAAGAACTACACAAGGAAGAAAGAAGAATTCACAAATAAACAATAACAAGCACACTTACCTTGGAAACGAATAAATCTCAACCTTATAATTAAGTTTTACATTATTTACTCTTATAAGTAATCTAGATGTGAAAAACGTGTACATATATTTTGAACATGAAAAACTAAATGTCGCAGGAGGGCCAAGTCAAGGATCACATTTGGAATCTACTAATTTCTTTATTGTAAAATCTCTTACTGTAATTTGGATTTGTGGGAATAACCCACCGAGTGTATGGACTTCATGGTCAAATCGCTCGTAAAATGAATAAATTATAATAATTATATATTTAGTGATTGGTGAAAGTATTTGCTGTAAAAGCTGTTTTGTTTTTAGTTTACTATTACAAGAAAGAATGTTGGACTATTATAACCTAAATTTAGTAGACGATAGATTACAACAAGATGCATATCAAGTTTTAATTAAAGCGCTTGAAAATAATCTAACAAATCAACACATAAGGAGCACTATTTGACAATAAACAAGCAATAGACAAAAATGGTGTGTGTGAATTTAAACTAATTGAAAAAACTGGAAAAGGACTCCAAATAGATCCAAAACAAAAAATTAATATTACGGTCTATGATTCTGATAAAGTAATACTAGACCAAAACGAAATTAATTCTAAATTACTTACTGTTGTTTTATTTGATGATGTAATGAACAGAAAAAATCAAGATATTATGAAACAATATTTTACACGACGAAGGCATAATAATATTTGTGTATTCTATTTAAGCCAATTGTATTTTGAACTCAATCGGCAATCGATTCAAATGAATTCCAATTTTTTAATTTTATTTAGGCTTTCAGATCTTAATGTGCAACATCTTCACAGAGACAGAATTGGAATTGATATGGAATTAGAGGAATTTAGAGAATTTTGTTGTAAAGGATGGGAGAAAAATCATTCCTTCATAATTATAGATTTCACTTCTAAAGCTTCTGAAAAAAGATAAAGCCATAATTTAAATAATGTTTACACACTAATTAAATATTGTTAATAAATGATACTGTGTAATTATACTGAAACAGGATTTTTCGGTGATTATTTAAATTCAAATAGTAGTAAAATGTGTTCTGAAATTTATAATGTTATAATAACTACAACTGTATATTTCTATTTATTATTTTTAGTGATTGTTAGACACAATCGAAAAAAACAAACACAAACACAGATGCAAACACAATTACAAACACAATCACAAACAGACACGTTAAACAAACCTTGTTGGTAGTGTAGTGATGTAATGTCTACCTAATCGTTTTTTATTTCATGTTTTTTTATTTTTTTAAATTTTTAAATTTTGATTTTTTTAAAAGCATTTAACATATCATTGGATTTAAAATTTTATCAGCTATTCAAATATGCAATTAGAATCACGTTGATTTTTGTGATATGTTATTTTTGTGTACTTTTGTTTGTACATGTCTATGATAATTTCTTTTAGTATATATTCGTTCACATTCACAATTTAATTTTTTATACCTGTTTTTGTTTGCGCAATTTCTACAAGAATTGTATGTTTTATAAAACACTGAAATGTCTTTAGTATTCTTACAACGTATACAGACCTTGGCCTCCATTTAATTAAAAAAAATAATAACAACATAATTTTTTTAACAGCAATCTCAGATGCTTTTCACAGTGGTATTTTGTTTTATTCTGTTACTTTATTTAATGTTGGTTGTGGGCAAATATATTAATCTTCGATTTCAATGAAATTTTGCATTATTTAGCTGATTTTAAGCTTCCCAATCGGTTTTTAAAGTTTTAAAAATTAGGTTTTAGTTGTTTTTCATAAATCACTAAAAAGCAGTTTTTTGTATTATTTGAAGTAAATAATGATTATTTTTGAGGTTTTTATGTTATTTGTAAGTCGTCCCAATTTTTGTGTCCCAGGACCGGTTTTATAACCTCTACTTCCATTATGTGTGTGTACTCATTCCATTGACACAAATTTTGAAATTATGATATCTACTCTTTTATGACATTTATCATTTGTGTGTAGGTTTCTGCATATTGCATTGCATAAAATTTTAAGTCTAAATTTTTGGTATGACGTCAGATGGTTAATAATTTAAGAAAAGTTTATTTTAAAAATGCTCACTAGTAAAAGAGAAATGAAAATGCACCACCTAACTATGAGGCTATTTAGCGATCATAGATTCCCACTGCTTGCTTTGATTCTTGACCGTCGGGCTCTTCGTTTTTCACGTCGGGCTCTGAGCTGTTGTACTGAATTTTTCAAGTTAAGACCGCATTCTCTGATTCCTTTCACAATTCAGCCGACTGAGCCTACCGACGAAAATAACATAGGGCTAATATATTACGTCGCATTCCCTATTAAGCCCTCATTTAATCTAATATTGACCTCAGGGGCCATGCATATATTACCTAAGAAATCACGTGGGGGCTAGGAATATATTACCACACACTTCGTAAATCATATTACTTGACCTAATGTTAACCTCAGGGGGGCCATG
>JAQFZC010004707.1:0-15546 GCA_034695205.1 Dicyrtoma fusca | reverse complement strand
TACTGCAGAGCAGCCGTCTGCACACACACACATCTTGTGCTCATCTATCCGTTTGATATGTTGTTAGTTGTTACCAGAGAAGACTCGACTCCAAAGCCAGAGGAAAACGAGGGAGTACGAAGGTACATTGGAAAACTAGCATCTATCTGTATCTGTAGCTACAGTGAATGATGATGTAAGACTTGGCCAATAGCTCCTCGCCCTGTAATGTGTCGAGTGGAGCAGATTCCTGTGCAAATTTTCATACGGCAAGTTCATCGCCACAGTCTCACACGGTGCGGTAGTACGCTGGTGTGTTCTTGTAAAATTTTTACAAGACTTTACTAATTACTTTGGTTGCCTCATGACGTCTGAAATTCCAGCGATGAGATTCCAACGGATGTTTTCTTGTAGCTATATGTAGCTGTATGTATGTACAGCCCCTATACGTAGCTAGAGAGACAGCCCTGTACATACTAGGGACACACCTGGCGTGGGATGATATATGAATGGCCCCGTGCATGGGCTCCTGATGATGATATATGGAAAGCTGAGCTGTGAGTAAGTAATACAGTGTCCCGCACCGGCACTCATCCGCTCCGCTCCGACTCCAAACCGTAACCGTCTATCTGTACTTGCAGTTGTCATAGTTCCCATAGTACAACATGACCTAACCAAAAGTTGAAATAGCTAATAGGCTATTACGTGCCTGAATGCTTCAACTGATATAAAAATAAACGCTGAGCAAATAACGTGAGTCTCTTGAGCTTGGTTAGTTGAGGACGGAGAGAAGGAGAGAGACTCTCTCTCTCTCTCTCTCTCTCTGCACTCGGCTCGATGATATTAAATGCACTACGGCTGTGTGCCTACCTACATAGATTGGCAACGGAGGGTAACTGCTGGGAAAAGACTCCATGTCAAACCGCATGCACTTAACCATCCACAATCTACAACAACTTCCAATCTAGTTCAATGCTTCCAATTTACAAATTACAACCTTAACACAGCCAGAGATGAACCAACACCATACACACCATCCAACCCTTTGTCTACCTTTCCAGCCACACCACACATTTCCCATTTTACATTTTCCTAATGAACCTCTTTAAAAAGAGTTAGTGTGAGAGTCGAGAGCTCAGAAGAAGAGCCTCTACTCCATCCACAGTCAGAGTCAACCACTTATCATATCCCTATAGACCCACCAAAGTTCATGTCCACTGACTTACGCTGGTATAATTCAGAGGCACTGTTGAAAAAATTCCATCTTTTCTTCTCATACTGTTTATATATAGATATGAACATATGTACATACGTATAGTCAATGTGTATCCAGACTTCCAGACACATGCAGCAGGGATCATTAGATAATATTCATCGTAACTCCAGCTCCAGCACAATGAGCACATCTCCGCTGCATATTTATATTTATACTAATGCTCACAGTAATAGTAATAGTAAATAGGAGTAGTAATGGCAACCTCAAACTTGATATACGAGCGTACCTACCTAGGTAATTATTAGCCTGCACAAATCTAATAGTGTGCATTCCTTCCCATGAAAAATCGAACGGTATTGAACTTTAGATTAATTAATTCTAAGCACTGATCCTCTTCATAACCGTATTAATTAATGAATGGGAGACTCGGGCCAGAGATAGTGTGACTAATTATTTAGAGTGAAACTAATGCGGATATGCAACTTCATATTATCCATACCTCTCGCTCCCGGCTAACGGTACGTTATAGGTAGGCTGGCAATTCAATCCAGTCTAATTCAGCTAAAGCATGCTCAGCCAAGCCGAAGTATCGTCGAGCACAACCTCAACTTGTGTATGGATAATGGATGCGTGGTACAAATTCTGAAGAATTTTCCATCACATTTGTTTGCATTACTATTAGTGTACAGAACAGATACTACAAATATTTTATATTCTTTCCTTATTCGTATGGTTATATGTATGCACGCACTGCCATATGGAGTGAACCAACAGCTTAGTAGCAAGCGTAGAGCTTGAGCATATAGCAGGGAAATTCTTGGATTTCCCAATTCAGTATGATTGATCGGAATGAAATCAAAACCGACAGTGTAAAAATTGCCCCCGAAAAAAAACGGAACTCCCTCAAATGGTTCAAACTTATCTATGTAAAAAAATAAGCGAATGCCAAGCAATAGTAGTATAACACTATAGGAAACAATACAACCGACACCAATGCAATGGAAGGAAGCTTACCTATGAGCCGACTAAAGGAAGCTGGAGGACGCCATTCCGGGTAATGTTTAGGGAACCTAATAAACATTCAAAGAAACGTTAAATTCCTCAAATATGCTTCAAATGTACATATACCTTTTAAGTAAGTTCAATCCTGGAGGGTCTTTTTGCGCAATCGCTAAGAAATGAGTGAGAAACGTTCAACCAAGTATTGTTTTACTGGAGATTTTAAAAGGAGATTTGAGGAAAGGACTGGTTACACAATTAAGGAAACTACCGGAACGATCCAGGACTGATGAACTGGACTGTATGTAGGTGGCCAGACTAAATGCCTTAGGCATCGAAAATGCAGTAATAATAAAGATAAGATATAAAGACAAAAACAAAAAAAAACAAGGAGAGACCTTTGCCGGGACCAAAAAGTATTGAGAACAACGCGGTAGACAATCAGCTTATCTTCTTTACAAGAACTACTGGCACTATGCACTGCGGAGATGAAGAGGAGCCAACAGGAGACGAGGGAGAAAGTGACCAGTGGGGACCCATGAATGAAGTAAGGTGGGTACTTCATTATGAAGTCAAAGAAAATATTTTTTTTAACCAAAAAAAGAAACAAAACAAACAAAACGAAGATAAAAAGGAACTTAAAACAGTGAGAACATTAAGTGTGTTTGTCCACGAGTAAAGGGGTAACAGAGACACACGCCAGAGAGTCTAAACTGAATTATTCTTTCTCTTTTTTTTTTTTGTTTTTTTTACTTTTTCCTTCTTTTCTGTCTTGTTCTTTTTGTCTTCAAGTTTAAAAATTTTGGAATTTCGGAGAAAGCCCAGCGAGGCTGGAAGAAAGAAGTAGTGAAGTACTACACTCTAGTTGATTGATACTGCAAATGACGGTCTAAGATAATGTCTCAAAGATTAAATGGAAGAGTAGAGGAGAGAGAGAGAGAGAGAGAGAGAGAGGAGGTAAGAAGGCGTGATAGGGGATGTTAGTGTTATATCTCCAATCTGTAATGGTGTTAAGGTAGAAGTTGTATTGAGTTAGCAAGAGTTAGCTCTCCTAGTGGGTCTTGCTTCGTTTTAGTTTCAGTTTGCTGATGGCTACATCGTTGATGGGTCATAGTTTCCTTTCCTTTCCTTCCTTTGGGTAAAGCATGGCTTTGGCTCCTATAGCTCCCACAGAGAGAGCTTCCCTTTGACTTCAAGCTTTTTGACTCCTTGGAAAAATCTAATCGCTCCGTGTAGTCCGTAAGTATAGATGGATAGGGCTTTGACGTTTTCACATCGTCGAGTGTGTGTGTTTGTGCATCTCTGTAAGTACCTAGGCAGGAGGCAGTGTGCAGGAAGGTCTCTTCGTTGAGCTCAGTTTTTACAGCTCTTTACTTCTAGACTGCTTGGCTCCTGTCTATCCTTCCCTCTTCTCACGATCACTTCTCTCACCCATGATGAATTGCACTCACATCGTTTTTCAGGTTCACTTCTCTCTCTCTCTCTCTCTCTCATACACACACACACAATACAATCCATCGGTCTCTCTAAATAGTCTAAATAGACGCTTGTGTGTACTGCCATGCTTTCATGCTTCCCCTCCGATTATCCTTCCTCGCCGTATCTATGTCTGTTGAACACGCCATTCAATACAGATGAGAGCTTGTAACTACATAACATTTAGCACTATGATTTACTCCAGCAAAATACGGCATCTACATGGACATTTCAGTTTTTGACGGGGACCAGACAGACAACTAATCAAAGCTTCCAAGCAGATTGTGACCTCAAGAATAATATTAATAACTCCGTGTCAGGAGTTCCCCATTTATCCTTCCTTCTAAATATTTTTTAAATCTCTACACTACATCTACCTACCTTCATTCTTATAGCTAAATCAGCTAAATCATTCTATTTCAAGTCATTAAAAGAAGCAAAATCATAAATCACTCGTTTAAAACTTTTACAAGACTTGTAGACGTAACGCATTTTGAAGATAGAAATAAGAAAGGAGGTACCTAGGTATACTATATGTACCTACATACATATTATGTTAGTGACCCAATCGAATCGTAGGTACACATTTCCATATTTTTTTATGTTTGTTTAAAACAGGTTAACATTTATATAGTGCGTGTGTGTGTCTGTCTTGCTTCAATTTTCGTAAACTGAGACGAAACTTGAAAAGGAAACTTTTTTTTATTGCGACTAAACCCTATGTCGTGTAATTTTGCAATTGGAAAATCTGAGCATAAGTAAACAAACAAGTAATAAAAATAATAATAAAAATAATATAATAATTAATCTTCCCATTTTGTGACACAATTCCCTCATGTACATAATGTTCTACATGAGTTCATCTTGTCTACAGGGTAGAGTCGTGAGTGGAAATCCAATGAGATAAATTACGAATTAATTTGAAAATTATTGTAAATTTGTAAATTTGTCAATTTATCGTAATTCCTTTTTGGTGGGTTGAGGCTCAGATGCCTCTACGAGTGAGGGACTGCTCGTGGGTACAGTGACAGCAGGTCTTGTCTATCCTATAGTGACTACAAGAGATTTGTATTAGGCAGAAAGTAATTAATACTTATATAGCTTTGAGCGGTAACACTTCCAATCCATGTTTGTCTTATAATGCGCCGTTGAAACGAGAGAAGGAAAAGGAAAAAAACAAAAAGGAAAGAAAAAAAACTGACAAAGCTTTTATGTAATTATGGGACTCGAGAGGAGGATAATGAATATAATCAAATGTAGTAATCTAATATGATTTGTATATGATTACTCGCCTTGCTGACGACAGCTCTGAAGACAATTTAAATTACTGGCTAGGCTTATGCTGTATAATTATGATAATAAATACCTTTAACTCCGACTACCATTCATCCTCTAACTAATGCACTCCCCCTATATTCCATTCACGGTCTCATCCCAACAACAACAACAACAACAAGAGCGACAAGAACAGCTTACGATTAGATGCACGCATTACGTAATACGCATTAGCAAGGGTGAGTATTACCAACGGGAAGGAAGGTTGTAAGGAATCAATTGTCAACTTAAAGTCGACTTGATCTACCTATTCACCTTTACAAACACACGGATATATTTCCTTTGCTTTTCCTTTTGATTCTCATGTGGATGATTTGTGCCGGGCATAAAGTCCTGTAGGAAGGAACTACAGTTTTTTCTTTTCGTTCCAGTTTTTATTTGTGACCATCTAAGGGAACATTGCCTAAGCTATTTTCATTCCTCTAAGACTCAAGGTACTTAAGTAAAGCTCACGCTCAAGCTACAACTAAACCAGTCTCATTCATTCACACACACTCACATTCCCATTTGAGGCTCTCTGACTCCGAGAGTCTTACTAGGTAGGTGCCTATAGGCAGGTATATGATATATAGTGAGCTCATAGGTAGGTACATACAAATGCTGACTGGCTCCGTTTTCATTTAAAAAATTGTATCATCTTTATTGCTAAACTTTAAGATGAACTATGTACACCTGAACTTACAGCATGTGCATGTGCATAAATCTCCACCACCTTCCCTCCTTCCCAGCCTCAGTAGTAGTGACGGAGGTGTTGATTTCGGTGGTAAGCTAAACTAGGACCAGAGTTGAACTTGAGCACTCGGGATGAGTGAGTGTAGTGTGTGAAGTAGAAAGGGGGGAAAAGTGAGATTTGGTTGTTGAGCGTGTGTGTGTCGTTACGGATGTTGGGACGGACTGGATGGATGTTGTTAGGTGGTATGTAGATGTAATGGCACGTAGCCGCCCACTCCTGGTGCCTTAGTGATGGTTGTTGTTGTTGGTGGTGGAGGATGTTCTAATGTCCGATGAAGTGTTGGATCATCAGTTGCTGTGAGCATACCAGTTGTATGTACATAGGCGTACATAAGGACTGCAACCAGCCACCAGCTGCATGTCCATTTCTGGTGGTCAACGTATAATTCCTCAACCAACAGCCAGTGCCAGTGCACAGATAGATAGTCACCTCGCAATCAGCTCAGTCAGTCACAAGAGAGAGAGAGAAAGACGAAGAAGAATGATTTAAGTCAAGTCAATGTATTGCCCATGCGAGGGACCAAACCAAGAGAGCACATGCACGGAGGCAGGTACTTTACTTGAGCATGATAAAAGGTCAGCCGGAATGGACGTTGGTTGAGCACAGTTCAAGTTTAAAGTTGGACATGACACAGAGAGAGAGAGAAGAGAGCAGTGATGTTCGCTCCAATGTACTCGTTCCGTCCCTCGCAGGTGTGTAAATTATCCATGAATAATAATAAATCGTTCCATTGGACCCCGCGCTGCTGTAGTGAGACTGAGACAGTGAAGCTCTCGAGAGTTCCATCCATGTAACATGTTGGACCCACGAGACCGGAGATTTTTACATGTGTTCGACACTCAAAGGAAAGGGCGATCTTGTTTGTGTGTCTTTTCTGTACCCTTGCCGATTCTCCTGTCCCTGTCACAATCCTATACCGCAGCCCCAGCGTCATCCACGTTCTTTCACGGCAGTCCAAGTCCTTGTCTAATGGGCAAGCAAGGGTATTAGATCAGTTTGAGAGTGAGAGCTGTTCATTATTCCCACTTCCCCTCCCCCAAGACTACTGACACGACTAGGTATGTTCAGTCACCCATACTTTCCTTGTAATTGTGCTGGAAGGATACACCTATAGGTATACTGCCTACATGGGAGCTGACTTGCCCTGTCATTCCTGACTGTGTATGACTTGTGAAAGCGATTAAGTAAATCCATGTCCATTGAATACATAATCCAAACTCATTTTCATCTCATTATCCCCATCATCATAAAATAAATGCGGATCATACATATATTTTTAAGGAGTCTTCTAATTCTAATCATAACTCAGAAAGGTCATCCCACGTGAGCTGTCATGCATTCATAAAAGTAAGTTTTCCATGGCTCATAACAGACTCACTTGACTGAGGCAGTCAGTTCCATTGTGCTCTGCTATAGTCACTGCTCCTGCCTCGTGTTTGTGTGTGTGTGTGTGTGTGGTAGTTTTTGTTTGTGTGACTCCTTCCATTTTGCTCCGAGCAAAAGTATGGCATAAGGCAGAGTGCACCAGCACAAACACAACAATGAATGAATCACTTTTTTTTTCGTTTTCATCCATTCATAAAAATTTTTAGTGGCCAGTGGCGAGTAGACGAGGCAGCGTCGTCAGAGTGCCATAAGAGTTTTCATATAAAGTCCACCATGCGTGTTCAAACTATTGTGGCATCAGGCCAGCCGTAGATTTTATATCTTTTGAATACTGCATTGTGATGTGACTAACACCCCCACTTCACAAACTTTAAACCATACATGCAACTTGCAAAATCTTGCCTGTGCCTGTGTCCATGCTCTACACGACAGCTTAAAAACAAGCCAAACCCTTGTTTGAGTCCCTTATATATTATTACATCGGTAAATACAGCTTTTGTATATTTTTTTGGTTAAAATCTGCATCTTCTGGACATCGATCACAGGATGGACATGAATCCGTCTTTGCACATTATCATTCACGAATGAAAGCACTTTAGCACGTCTTGGTGTACTTAATTATAGGGGATGCTTCATTTTGCCATGCCTTACCTGGTCTGATCTGTTCTAAAAACAACCAATTAAATACATCATCCTCAGTTGCTTCTCGTCCGCATAACCATAAGCAACCTCCAACCAACCAACGAATCATGGCAAACTGACGGACGTTTTAGTAGAAAATAAAAGAAAAAATTAGGGAAGAAAATCACAGGTGGCTGAGGGAGGATGTGTGTTTGAGTGCGAATGGGAATACGGATGCCCTTTTTAATGTTCCTCCAAGGAGCAGATGGCTAATAATATTAATGGAAAATATATTATAAAACATTAGCAGTACATACATACAATTAGGGAGTGACAGTCACATTTTACAAATAGTTGATTCAAACAACAAATCATGTATTTTTTGGAATCCTTCCACCGATTCTGAATAAATGAATCATTCCAAGTACTGCACTCGTGGGTCTGCACAATCCAACGGTACAGAATTAACAGAATATAAATATCCTACACTTTTGTAAAACTTGTACCTCACATAGGTACCTACGTTCGCAGTCCTATTTGTGTTCAAAATCCTATTCAAGTCATAAAACAATAAACGCATGTAAAACAATCTTGGAGTTGTCTCCATCTCCTTGTCAGTTTCCTCCTCATCGACGATCAGACTAAAGATGTCAACATCAATTCAGTCTAGTCTAGTCAATATTGTGTTTCTTTGAGCACTCAAGACTAAAGTTCAATGCAATGTATGCGAAAGTGAGGAACTGTCTAGGATCAAAAATCCAAGTTTATTTGATATGATTACATATATATATATACATATTATTATTTAAATTCATAGAAACAACAGCTGTGCCGCCCAAGCACTACTCTATAAAATATCAACTCAAGCCAACAGCCAACAACCAACCAACGCAAAAATTATGATGACAAGGGTTTACGGTTCTTACGGTTTACGCAATTCCATATTATAGTCATAAAAAAAAGTGATCCGTGTCTTCATAAGTCACTCAGTTGACTCTACTTGATCACTTAAGTGGGATATTACAGGTGGCTTTTGGCTTTGGCCTGTCTTGGGTTTATTGGTTGACTCGACATACATAAATGTGCAGTGTGTGACTGCTTACATAAATGTTATGACTGGATGGGCGGGTGGGAAGACTGATGAGAGTTTTGATTTTTTGACTTTTAACACATTAAAAAGTGAGACCACTTCTAATTCAGGCGAGAGAAATGAAAGACAAAAAAAGGAATTAGATCTAAAAGTTGACGTGTCCACTGTTTTATCTTCCCTCGTCTCCTCCAAAATATGAATAATTTGACAAGAAACCAGTGCAGATGCTGTTTTATCTGGTCTCTCAAGTCCACTCTCTGTGTATGTAAGCTATTAGTCCAATAAGATAAGTATTTTGATTTGCGATCAAGCTGAATTATTTTCCCTGATGAAGGAAACCAGTTCTCGCAAGCTCCATTCATGGACAAGGAAATTTAATTATCATTAAATCACACATTTTTGACTCCAATTCCTTTCTGTACGCCTGCCTGCCGGAAAGTGGACATACTATAGACTCCTTCATGCAATGAACTGTACTAATCTTTCAGACTTTTCTTCCCAACATTTCTCGCTACATTGAACTTGAGTCTACAGGATGAGACAGCACAATGTAAAAATAATTGACAATAAGTCCTACTATTACAAGAAGCATAAAAAAAGAAAGAGCGCGCGGCTTACCTCCGTACAGAACGATAGTGCTGAACGTCACTTCAACTGTTTTTTTATGACAGAAAAAAAGATACGATTTGAACCAACGAAATATAGACATAAATTAAGTGCAGTTTTCTTGACTTTTGACTTGTACGTTTTTTTCAATATATATAAAAAAAAGTCTGCTATAACTTTTCCTTTGCATACTAAAAAAAAGTGTACCATCTTGATTAGCTTACTAGTAAGCCACTAAAATGAACTGTAGGTACCTGCAACCTGATTTTAAAATACATACAATGTAATACATCTATGTATGTACCTACATATATGTACATGCAAAGATGCAGTGAACACTTTTTATTCTATTGCAAATTCAGAGTGATTCTAATCTCTTCTGTAAATTATGAGCAAACTTATTAGCATACAATATATTATTGCTTGACTCCATAGAATTGACTGTGAGACGGCCTGGTGACTCTCTCCATGTCCATGTAGTTGTTCTCCTCACTCTTCTCACTCTGTACAGCCAGGGAGGTTTCAGTGGAATGAGTGTAGGAGTTTTGCAATGGCATATAAAATAATATAATATGGAGAATATGGACCAACTATGAGCTAAGATGGAGGTAGAAGAGAGGCAAGCAGGTGTATATTCAAATTATTCTTAATTATATAGATGGATGGACGTGGCTGAGGGGAAAATATTAAAATTTAAAAAAAAAATCTAATGACTACCATTATTGGAACTACATGGACATTAATTAAATGTGATAATTCTGTCACTTTCCTGACAATTTGTCATTAAAATAAATATCTGAAGACAGTGTGAGTGTGAAGGGAGGATTTTCAAATCAATTTCCGATTTATTAGTTTGCGTCATAATTAGTGGGTAATGTTATTATTATGACAATAAATCCTCACTTGTCCAACACACTTTTACCCAATTTCTTTGCTCGACGGACACTCAACATTTTTTTGGGGCCAAGGAGTCCATCTGAAAACTGAAGGAGGAAGGTGGGTAACAAGAGTGTGAGAGATCATAACTCTTCACTCCCTCTTAAGTACACATAACCTAGTGCTCAGACACATATAGTATACCTACTTGTATCTACGAGCCTCCAAGCACGCATCCTGCAAGGTGCAAATAGACTATATTGAGTCAGAGAGAACAACAGCATCATCATCATCATCATCATCGGCCTGGGCCTGTCTGTCTGTATAGTAGTAGCCCGCTCGTGGATGGTGCATGAGACAGGTGATTAAAGTTAGACAAAGTGCCTACACTTGACGGAAACAATGAGAATGAAAAGAGTGCCGAGCCTTAATTCTCCTTTTAAAGCAAATGAGAATTATTGCCGTATCTGTAAATGTTATTACAATCAAGACACTCTCAACTCACTTCACCAACTATCGAAATATAATACACTAAATAAAATAACCCAAGAATCCAATCCCTCCTGCCTATCTTGCATCGTATTACCTCCCTCCTTTTACTCAGTTTTCAGTCCAACATTAACTCAACTTAACACGATCGAGAGACTTGAGACATTATTGGAGGGTGAAGGAGTGAGCAGAAAAGCGGCCAGAAATACGCAAGCAAGCCAGGAGTTGAGCAGTTGAATAGGAGAAGTTGAGGAGTTGACTGATGTCTTGTACGAAGATGACTTATTGCCATTATCATTGCAGACACATCATCTCATGTTGAGTCTAATTGTACAGCTTGTACACACCACATACGCAGACAGGCCGAGACTGTCACGACTCAAAGCACTGTTCGGTGCAACTCATATCATAATATATTAACGGAGCTAGTCAATGTAGTGTGGATGTCCATGTATTCATACTCGTATTGTTGTGTAGCTTTTGTTCTGTAGAGATTGAGATAGACGTCCTCAAAATTGAATCAACATGACTTGGAAAATAATTGGCTGATTAAAATTTCAATTCAAACCACAAGTTGAGCAATAATGGAAATGATCCATTATACATATTATGCCTCAGTCTGTCTCTGGATTAGATACAAGTACGCGTTTTACAGGCTAAATGTTAAATAATAATTTATAATGTCTCAAGTAGGGGAGACTGGGAATGGGAATGGGAATGGAAATACAAAGTATCGAATTTCAGCGGTCAAAGGAATAGCGAATGAAGTAGTGAGTCGCTGTTGGTGTTATAGGACGCCGATTGCAGATCGTGTGAAGGTGCACCTGTAACTCTCGGATGAGAGTGAATTCTGTTCTGTCCTGTCTTGGAAATCTCTCGAGACGCGGCTATTTGTCATCCCTTGGCACTCGATCGTCGATAATGTCTATTATGTGTACTCCTTTGAGAAGTATTTTGTCTCTCTGAGGGGGACATGAGGTTGCTTTGATTCCAACTGACGTGAGCTGACAATTTACAATACTAAACAATTAGTGAGGGAAGACATGTAGATTTTCAGGATCAATTTGATTCATTTTTTTCCCCCATAAAGTGACTGCTGATTTATTTTACACAGAAAAGGTGTATACAATGCCTATATGTCCTACCATAGCAAGTTGATTGTCTAGCACGGCTTGTCCTGGTCTGGTCTGGCCGTGATTTATGAACTCCAATTATTATGACCTCCCACACGGGATCCATCCTCTGTACTCTCAATCCTTTATACTTTTCTCGGCTTCGGCCTCAAGAGCTCAAACTATTAAAACTAAAACTAGTCGACCAGGATGAGTCATCACATGCGACAATAAAAAGTTGTTAAATCTGTAGCTACTCAGTAGGTATACACTTCATAATGTCATTCGTAAGATGACACGCTCGCTTTTTTTCCCTTTCCTTCTTCTTCTTCTTCTTTTACTATCCTCCCCAACAATAAATTCTCATTATACCGCGACTTATACCAGGACAAGGATCTTTGGAATGCAAAAAACAAAAAATGAGGTGGGTATATACGCTTACATACATGCACCATTTTCTGCTCCAATAAAAAATATCATATCAGCTTAGTTTTATTTTTTCTCTCTCTTCTTCTTCATCTTCGTCTTCTGTAGCGCATATACTGACACTTGTGGGTACATACGTCCTTTCGTTCTCTTTCCCAATTCCCAATGCAGTTTTGCTTTTAGTAGCAAATGCATTATCTCTCCGCACAGCTGCATCGTGCATACGTCGAAAGTTGAAACAGGGAGGCATATGTATAGGACAGAATGCTGGGGAGAATTTATTGGAACTAATTCTGTTGCATGTAGGGACCTACTTAAGCAATCTCACCATTGCATTGGAAGTGCATATTACCGACTCTGTCTTTTTCTGCTCATTTATTTTTCAGGACGGATCATCTCGTCGGTCGGTCTCAATTCCCCGCTTTTACTTTACATCCACGCTACTACAACTTAAAAGTTTACCACTCAATTATGTGTGCTCCTAAATTACCTACATGCATAGGTACCTAGTAGTACACTGCATGGGCACATTCCTCCATGTATCCCGACTCCCGATGTGTGTATGTCTATCTTCGCCGTAAAAAATGTTTACAGTAGGACGGGTGTCACTTAAATTTCTGTCATCACGAAAGACGGATAGTTTATTCTTTCCTACACAAAGCGGGCTCGGGTACTCTAGTATCCGTGTTAATTTTCTATTTTTTTTAAATTTAAAGGAAAGCGGACGTAGGCAGGTACATACTGTAGCTATGTATCCACCTACCCACTTTTATGACGGATGGTGAGGAAATGAGTGAGTGAGGGAAGGAAGGAGACTTTGAAGGGGTAGAAATCTAAAAACTGGTATCCCTAATCTGATTGATTGGAAGAAAATGAACTCAAAGTCATTGTGCTCACTTGCTAAGTGAAGGTAAAAAAAAAGTAAAAGTTTGAGTTGTTGGATAAGTCATCGGCCAGATGAGACTAGAAAATGAAAAAGAATCCAGATAAATTAAGAAATGAACTTTTATTTTGTTGCTCTAATGAAAGGAGATTGGCAGGCTACACGAACTGGGAGATGAGTGATGATGACGACTGCTATGGACAAAATAAGATCAACGACAGGTGTCTCCCCTCCACTCATCAATTATGATCTGTAGGGTACTTCCATACAGTTGTCTTAGAAGGAAAAGTGTGGAGATTTGGTACAAATACTTAACTAGTGAATCCTGCCCACTGCAGCGTGTGCAGGGCGCGTATGCCGCTGCAAATAAAAAAAACAAACTATCTTCACAGCTCTAAATAAGAAGAAGAGCCACACATATGTATGTGCATAACCACACCGACACACCGTCGAGAAGTCGAAACCGAGAAATCCAATGCCCCTGTCTGTCTGTACAGATAAACATGCAAGAAGGGAATACCGGCTCATATCATTGCATGGGATCCATCTCAACGCGAGAGTATATTACATTACACATTGACACGGGTATTCTTGGAGTTTTGGAGTCTTGGACGGAGGAGAGACGGGCAGCCAAAACAAAAACAAGTCAAGTCACAGACAAGCCAAGTGAGGCTAAGTGTAAGGAACGACCACATGACGCAGTGTCTTCACGTTTCTTTCCTCCTCAAATATCTAAATCCTATTCTCAATCTCAGACAATGAGACAAGACAAATCCATGGGGATTCTCTACATAAGCACAGTCAGTCAGCAATAAAATGAGTTTTCATTTCTACTTAATATTGCCCAAGAGTGTCCAAGAAATCCGCATGACATCACACTCTCTCGGCTTCTCATTTTCTTCCCTCATCTCATAAATACATCCGCGTGTGCTTCAGGGAGACTCTCCCACACTCTGCATCCCGAGGACGGCAAAATGGAATCAACAAGCGTAATCTGTACCGACAGGTCAATGCAATCCTATCCAAATACAGACCCTTCACACTTCCAAAGAGCATTGACAGTGATGCTCTGGGTGTACGTCAAGTACGTAGGGAAACACCTACGGACCTTACTCGAGAAGCTGTAAAGAGATCGGGAAGGGATGCATGTCAAGTACAAGTATTTCAGAGAAATGAAAATGAACAAGGAATTTGCTTAGACCGGGAAAATCACTGACGACCCATCTTTTGTTCCTCTGATCTGGTCGACTGGGCTCTGGGTCCATGTGATCTACCTGAAAACTTGAGGAGTGCCATTAACTTGCTGACACGGAGACAAGAGATACAGACCTATTAAGTAGATTATAGAAGATCCAAAATTCACAACTACAGTAGATCAGACGGTACTCAAGCAGCATCTTACCCTTCGTCCCCGACTGAGAGCTGCATTGCTGAACATAACACGAGAATTCACTCAAGTTGCTATTTTATATTAGAGACAGTGTCACTCTCTTATCGTGATCACTTATCGGTCTTATCACAGAAATTGCTCTGTTTATCAATACAAGGGATTTCCAAACTTGCAAGAATCGACACAATGGAATATTTATGGGCTGGAGTTTCTCTATATTTTCATGTACCGTACCGTCTACGGTCTGGTATCAGCCTCCTTTCTTGGCTTCTTAAATGTCCTGAACGGCTTACGCAGTCCAAATATCGAACTGACGACAAGATCCTTATATGCATCTCCTTTGATACTCTTCCCTTCTTTACACCAACTTCCTTTGATAACTCCCCTTAGTCTGGGCCTTTGTGTCTGCCGCCGCCTGTACCTGCAAACACATTGACTTTCTTTCCGGTATTGAAAAAATACCAAGTACGTAGTTACTTTAGCTGAACTCCACAAATGTCTATGGAAAATTTGCATTGTGACACTGACAGAATTATTTGGATATAAGACACTTTTAGACAGAAAAAAGAATTACAACTAGGTAATTACAACGGACGGTTTACTAGTTACAATATTATTTCTTTCAGAATTAAAACTGTCGACTATTGTATTGTTTCAGTTCGCGCCGCGCATCTTTTGGTTCTACCGGGAATGTTTTTCTTTTTCCTTCTGAAGAGATTTCCTTATGGGGTGTCTCTATACAAATAACAAACGCATTTGTGTAAAAGACTAGCAGAACAACGCGTTAGTAATACACAGAAATGATAGAAATGTTTTAATTCACAGTGTGTTTAGGTATTCATATTACACAAAGATTGAAACGACCTCCCATACTTATGTGTGTGTGTGTGTGTGTGTGTGTGTGTGTGTGTGTGAATGTGTGTGTATGT
>JAQFZC010004706.1:0-15546 GCA_034695205.1 Dicyrtoma fusca | reverse complement strand
TTGACCGTTTTGAAAAAGTGTTATTTACTAGTTTTGACCGTTTTGAAAAAGTGTCATTTACTAGTTTTGACCATTTTAAAAAGTGTTATTTACTAGTTTTGATCGTTTTGAAAAAGTGCTATTCACTGCTTTTTATCGTTTTGAAAAAGTGTTATTTACTAGATTTGATCGTTTTGAAAAAGTTAGTTTATAGAATTAAACACTTTTGCTCAGCATTCTTTCCATGGTTCCTTAGTTCCGAATAGGTTAAATGTTCTCTTCTTCTTCATATAATCAAAGAAGGTGATGATTATATTTGAAGAAAAAGTGAGCAAGTGATCTTAACCTGTACAGGTGCAACTACTACAAATGACAATAGAAAGACGGTAACAATTTGGCTTCTGAAATTAATTTGGCCTCAGCCCACACAAGATGCAGTTGCCACTCAAATCTCCAGTGCCTTTGTTTCCAGTGCATTTTGGCCATGGACGACGTGGGGTGGTTTGTGTGGCAGTTGCTGTAAATTGTTCTTTTGACTTCCCTTCAGTGATTGCAGCATTGCATGGCGGATGAAAGAGGAGCTCCGTTGTTCCCATGACGACCACTTCCCGACGTGACCGGTGCACTCTTGACCTGATTTACAAAGTAGCCGCATTAGTGATGAGCACGTGGAGTTTCTCATTTCAATTCGAATTTCAACTTTCTTTCCACTCCGCCCAAAAATACCGCCCAGTCCCTCCCGCCCACGTGCACGGCAATAAAATGGAAAAACTCAGCCTTGCCTAAGAGGCAAAACCACACATTTCCCCACGCAGTAGAAACAAGCGCAACCTGACAAATTCCACGCTTCAAAAATTGACGATATTTCTTATGCCCTTTCAAACGCACGCAAATATTACATTTGCACCCTTCCGGAAATATTTAACCTTTTCGAAACGATAATATATCTAGGTTTGCATCTCTCTGAAAGCAAAAACTTGTTGTTGAAACCATTTTTAAAAGTGCTAGTTACTATTTTTGACTTTTGGAAAACGCTAATTTCTTGTTTCGTCTTTTTCTAAAAGCGTAAGTTGCTAGTTTTGACCTTTTTGAAAAGTACTACTTACTAGTTTTGACATGTTTGAAAACGCTAATATCTTGTTTCGTCTTTTTTTAAAAGCGTAAGTTACTAGTTTTGACCATTTTGAAAGTATTAGTTACTAGTTTTGACCTTTTTGAAAAATATTAGTTACTAGTTTTGACCTTTTAGAAATTTTTCATTGTAAAATAAACACTTTTACAAAGCATTCCTTCCACGGCTGATGGCTTCGTAGTTGTGAATAAATTAAATAGACCATTTTAAAATTTGTGAATTGTGGGGCAAATGAATGGTCGTGGGATTGCTTGTGAGGCTATGTTTGTGGTAAACAGAGGGATTGGTGTGTGTGTGATTTAAATGTGGAAATACTTGGGCGGAAGTGGAGGCAATCTTTGGGACTTGATGTTGAGTTATGACCGAGGCAGAGTGACGACTTGGAAAGAAAAGAGCTCGTTGGCTCTGCACACGCACTTTCTGCCCACTTCTTTCCCACGCACTCGGAGGACACTCTTCTCGCAGCTCTAATCACGTCCCATAACTTTTAAAGCCACTCAACAGCTTCCCCTCTCAGAAGCATTGCAACCTCACGCACCCGGGTATTCAGGTCACTCAGTCAGCTGCAACCAAACCCAGCCACACGGAAACAACTAATACACCCGGGTCGAATCAACGGAAACTCAAATGAAAAGCCCGTAAAACAATCCACAAAAAATGAAACGCAAAATTCCATTCTTTTTTTGTAATCGCAATTTAATCTCTGAAACTAATTGTCAGTGTTCTTAATTGAAAAAACAAATTAAGATAATAAATCAAATGCTTTCACGCTCAAAGACCCTTTCAAAGATAAGATTTTGTGAGCCAGTAGGTTGTTGCACCAACACCAACTCAGCTACGTGCTTCCTTTTAGCAAACACGCCCAGTTTTTTTCTCTGATTTTGAAAACGGGTAAAGTCCATATAATTTGGCATGCATGGCTTCAAAGTTTCCAAGCTCAAAATATTGATTGTATTTGAAAGGACGGAGATTCTACTATTTACATGTTTTCAAAAGTTTCACTTTGTAATGTGAGAAAAGGTGGAAAAAAATCCTTTCTCAAAAGTTGGAGAGTACTTGAGGGCACACAAGTCACAATATTCACAAACTTTTAGAAAATGATTTTTTCCACATTCTTCTGCAACGCTAGGATTTGACTGACGTTAGTGGCAGATTAGAAAAAAGTTGGATGTTGATGGGAGTGAAAGGAATGATGGGTGTCTTATAAGATAAATATTGAGATTAAATTAGCATAAAATGGATAAGGACATTACAAAGGCCCGGGGACACGCTACTAATCGGAATGAGCAAATACGCTGTCAGTCTCCGTCGTGATTCGACTGGGAATGTGCAAAGTATCCTTTCTAATGTCTGAGAAGGGTGCAAAAAGGGCTCTGCTTCCCATTTCTGGAACTAACGTGTAACACATGCAGATTTGACAGCTTTTGAAGGAGTGGATGTTTGCGTTGTAAGACTGGGAGACTGGGGGGCATGAAGATCTGCTCTTTGGAGAGGAAGTTAAGAAGATGATCGAGTGCTCCGTGATTGACTTAAGTGACGGGAAACTTTGGGAATTGGAATCCAAAAACAAATCAAAAGGAAATGGGAGTGAAAGGAGGGAGAGGCGAAGGCCCGCGGCAAATAAATAAATTAAAAAGAAATGCACGCAAAACAATTTCCAATTTCTACGACTTTCTTCTTCCTTCCGACACTGCAACAGCCAGGAGCCAAGCGTCTCCAGGGCACTTTCACAAATTACGTCTTCCATCTCTGGTCACGAGAGTCTGCGTTGAGCTATAGGGGCACTGTCACAAGTTTCACAGTTTAGCAATGAGTCATTTTTGCGAGCTCCCAAATCCCGCCCGATACATCCGTGTTACTCTCAGCATGGAATATTGATACAGTTCCAGGCGAAGAATGAAGAGAAGTCTAATAAGGAACTTGTCATTTATTACTTCGAGATCAAGGCTCTTAAGACTGCTACCCTTCTCATCTATACACAACTGAACTACACACTTTGGGGTCGTTCAAATAATACAAAACAAAAAATCCTTTTTAAAACCTTTGAAAGGGTAACATTATTGCTTATAATATTTGCACCCATCCCTTATAACCCTCACAAAATCAGAGGTTTTTGTTCGCAGAATACAGAAAAATAAAGGTTTTGCATCTCTAAATAGGATAAGATTCATTCTTTCAAAGACAAATAAATAGTACATTTGGCATCTGTGCAAAAAGTGTAAACAGGAAAATTTTCAAAACTTTAAAATGAAGGAATGCTGACGGGCTTTTGCCTCTGCAATAGAGGAAGAATGGATGCAACTCTACAAATAATGATTGCATCTTTGAGATGCAAATTATCCACCCGTTGGTGAACTACGGCGCAGTGAAAGGGAAATTTTGAAATACAAATTGAAATTCAAATACTTTCTCCTGATGCGGGCACCACTTCATATCTGAACAACTTGAGATGGAAACTATCTGCATGATCATTGTCTTCTTATCCGCTCTGACTAATGACTTTCAAATGGGATGAAAGTAAAGAGAGAGAGAGTCTGGGAATGATCCTGATACATACGTTAGGATGTGGAGTGAAAGGAGCCAAATAAAAGATGAAAGTGAAGCCACCTTTGGCTCATTCGCCAAGTGGGTGATTGAAAGAGAAAGTTGAAAACTGAAAAGCTTGACAAACTCTCAAACTAAAAGTACAACTCTGGAAATAATTAACAAATCTACGGAGAAATTACAAAGTGCGAGTCACAAATAGACAACGAATTGCTCTCTTCTCCCTTTCAATCTCATCTCTCAGTCTCAGTCCGACAACTAATCTCCCGTCCACACATCCACTGCATTTGCCACTAAGGAGCCAAATCGCCCTTTTATCCAATCCATTGGAAGCCAACGGAACTTTGTCAATTTTACCAGGGAACGTTTTTTTAACATATTCGCAACTGGCAAACCATGGAAAGCATGCTTTACAAAAGTCATTAATTCTATAAATTAACTTTTTCAAAAAGGTCAAAACTAGTAAAAAAGACTTTTTTAAAAAGGTCAAAACTAGTAAATGACACTTTTTCAAAACGGTCAAAACTAGTAAATAACACTTTTTCAAAATGGTCAAAACTAGTAAATAACACTTTTTTAAAAAGGTCAAAACTAGTAAAGAACACTTTTTCAAAATGGTCAAAACTAGTAAAGAACACTTTTTCAAAATGGTCAAAACTAGTAAATAACACTTTTTTAAAAAGGCCAAAACTAGTAAACAACACTTTTAACAGGACAGAAAAGTAGAAATTAACGTTTTCAAATGGTCAAAACTAGAAATTAACGTTTTCAAATGGTCAAAACTAGAAATTCTTCTTTTTCTAAAACATTCAAAACTAAGTATATTACCGTATCGAAAAGGTTAAATATGTTTTGCTATTTTTTTCATTTCTGCTGTTTTGTTTTCTGGAAAGATGTAAAACGTTCTAATTGAATAGATTTGTATTGGTGCAAAATGTAATATTCACGAGTATTAAAAATTTTCTATTTGTATGCATTTTGAAGGGAAGTTCCCTTATTTACACAATTTTAAAGAGATATAAAACTCCTATTTGCATGGCTTTAAACCGGCAAAACTCTATTTTTACCCTCTTTTAAAAAAAAACTACTTTGGAATAGCGAGGCTGTAGACGATCCACAGTTGCTCAACTTTCTTCTCAACTTTCTCCGCTTACCAGTGGAATTTTGAGAAAAGTCGTTTTGTCTCTTCGGAGGCACTGTAGTGAAAGCACGTGAACAAGGTGAAAGCTGTGTAAAACATGGAAATGACAAAAGTGTGTCGATGGCGGAATTTATGGGATGTCGTTGGGGGAAAGTAAATTTAACATTTTCTCCGAGTCTTTGCCGCAGAGAGCAAATAAACCCGCCCAGCGCTCCATTCTCCATTTATATTAAACCGCCTTCACGAGCACCTCGCGTCTTTCCCTCCACCAAATCTAAAATTCAAAGCCGTAAATCCAAAATTTTGAATTCTAAACCTTCACCAAATTCACGAGTCTCCATTGTAAATTCAAAATTGTAAATTGCTCCCACATTAACGATCCCTACAAGTCCAAGATTTGAGTTAGACTTGTGTAAGCTTAATAATCCTCCTGCTCCTACTTTTTCTATTCAACGTCACACTTACTTTCGCCTGAGTGAGTGGCAAAGCGAAAGAAATTCAATTTTAAAAAGCAATGTGACCTAAAATTCCATTCCTTTTTCAATATAATAATTGCATCCATGAAATCCATAGTTTACACGGTTCATTCCATACATTTTGCCCGCATTGAAATGGAAACTGTATTTTTATAGAATTAGAATTTTTAATGAACTTGCAATTCTGTTTTTAGCTGTAAAATGATAGAAGTACAAGTTTTGTAACTTTTAAAAGGTAAAAAACACTTTGTGGAGCTCCTTCAAAATTAGTAAAAATTATTTCTTTTAAAAAAACAGGAAATATGTCGTTTGGCAAGTTTTAAAATGAGAAGGCAGTACTGAATTTGTGTGGCCCACTGAATAGGCGGATATTGATGAATTATTTTCGTGAGAAATGGTCAGTTTGCTTCTTGGGCGTGGATATGCAGATGGGAGTATGTTTGAGTGTAACTATAGAGTAAATCCAGCTGGGAGCCCACCTTCGTTTTCGTTTTGGCCCGGATTTCCTTTGAAGAAGATTAAAGTGAGAATTTATTTATTCGATTCCTTTCTCCGAAGAGAAAGTGTCTGTGAAAGTAGAAGCCAAAGAATTAAAGCAGTAAACCTTCCTTTCACTCCTTTCTCCCAAAAAACTTAATTCTGCTTCCGTGCCGCCTTCACTTCCCTCCAAAGACATCCACTTATTGTCAACTTTTATCTCGAGGGGCAAAACGGCGCTTCCTCAAACAACACCTCCCAGCCACTCCCACCACTCCACGCACATCCCGCAAAATCTTACAACTACAATGCAAAATAGTTTATCTGGATCTTTCTCGCGCCGGCCAAAATGTCTTAACCTATTCGCAATTGGGGAACCACGAAAAGCATGCTTTACAAAAGTGCTTTTTCTAGAAATTAACCTTTTCAAAAGGGTCAAAACTAGTATCAATATTTTTAAAGGCATTTAACCTAGCAACTAAGACTTTCAAAAAGGTCAAAACAATAAGTTAACGTTTTCAAAAAGATGTAAAATAAGAAATTAACACTTTTTCCAAAAAGGTCAAAATGAAAAATTTAAATTTTCAAAAAGATGTAAAACAAGAAATAACACTTTCAAATAGGTCAAAATAAGATATTAACATTTTGAATAAGATGTAAAACAAGAAATTAACATTTTCAAAAAAATGTGAAACAAGAAATTAACATTTTCAAAAAGATGAAAAACAAGAAATTAACACTTTCAAAAAAGGCGCTAAACTAAATACAGTACCGTTTCGAAAAGGTTAATTACATTCTTTGAAAACAACCACTTCCTTACTTACACGTTTTTGAACGTCATTAATTTCATCATGTTTAAAACATCTAGTCTCTTTACCCGGTTTTAAAAAAGCTGAAAATCTTGCATTTAAGTATTTTAAAAAAGTTGGAAAGTGCGCTAATTACGTGTTTAAAAGGTGGAAATTCTGGAAATGTTTTTATTTACATAATATGTTAAGATGATACTGAAATGTTGGTCTGCTCTTTAATACAGACATAATCAGTTTGAAAGCTGGCGTTTTAGGCTGAGACTGCCGTATAATTATACTTGTGTTGATGTTGTGAAAAGGTGCCATCACTCATCGGATTCGAATGTAGGAAGTGCCTGGTTTGGTTGAGCGCATTTGGCGATATTTTATCGATGAGAACTATTTTGCTAGCAAGAATGATTCATGAGCGACTCGGCGTCTCCCATTGTGTTGCCTAAGCCGTGATTTGTACAATTAAGCCCCTTTAAGCCAAGCTGCACCGAAGAGACGACCCACTCAGCACACGCCACACTTACGGCAGACGACAGAGACTGAATTAAAATATCTTCCCGACTGCCTAATGAAGACTTAATCAAATTCTTTGTCATTTCTCTTGTACGTATAAGCAGTGCAGTGCCAATGCCAGTGCCAATTAGGGCCACCCAGAAAGGGGGGCTCTTCATAAATCACGTCCTTTGTGCTTTACATTGTTTTGGGGGTCCCTCGCCCTTGCCTTGCAATGCGACTACGTTTCCCCTTCTTACCACCCTAAGAGGAAAATGTGCGTCTTTTCTAACGTAATTTATGACTAGGTCCCAAGGGTAACTTGTCCCGGTCTCTTTTATTCTCCAACTATTCACTGGCTCAAGGGAAATCCCGCACCGGCACTGCACCGGACCCGTTCAGCACCGGATAAATGAGAGTGTGACGGTCTCTGGGAAACTTTTTCAATTCACTTTTCTATCCACTGCAGAGACACAAGGCAGGAGGGGACGCTCATAAATTACGTCTCCAATTTTCGGTTTAACTTTAAAAAAAACGGCCTTACGTCTAGTAAATGTTGATTTCTAGTACTGGCCGTTTTGAAAAAGTTATTTGTAGAATAATTACTTTTGCAAAGAAATAGTTCCATAGCCAAAGGTTCCAAATTCCAAAGAGGTTAGGCAGAGAATTTGAGAGAAAGCTTTTATGGGGTGAACGAAAGTTGAGGGCGTATTTTCTGGAAGCCTCAAGTCAAGGGGTGACTGCCAGCTTATTTGTGTCTCAATCGGGTGAGACAGACTCTTTGAAAGGGCGATAAAAGGACGGAAAGGAAGACTGGGATTTGTCCCACTAAACATCCAGTCAACTGGGAATCATTCAAATTTATTTCTTCTGTCTCAAAGCAACGAGGCCACTGGCAAATCTCCTCATTCACTTCTTACATTATTTCCAGCCGCTCAATGCAGTGGCGATTCTATCGCGAAAACATATTTTACGTCAATACTTTGGGCTCTGTATCTTTGCCAATACAAATTAGACTATTTCTAGTTTGATTCTGAACTTAGAAAAAATTATTTCGAAAACGAAACTTAAAAAAATTCAGTGATCTTTAGTTGATCTTTATTAATTATTTTTTTTGGATTATTTTGAAAATGCGATTTTTTGAAGAGCTGTTCAGTTCTTTTGGAAACGACTTTGTGTCCCAAATTCGTCACCTTAAAAAGTTAATTTTTAGAATTAGGAAAATCGAGAATAAATTTGTCCAGTTTCGACACGCAATTATTAAGAATTCTAAAAATAAATGAATTCCTTGCTATGGTCTACGGCTGAAGACGCTGCTGTGACAAAAAGAATGGAGAAAGTTGGATGTTCGGGGATTAAAACACCTGCCATTGCCCCACCGCACCCACAGTCCCAATCCATTCAATTCGCACCACTGCGCTCCCAAGTCCCCATCTAACTCCATGCAAAAGCTAACACAGGGGCAAACTAAGCTGGGATGTCAAAGGGATGTCCACAAATTACCCCTTTTCCCTCAATTTCTCCCCCTCTATCTAAATAATAGAAATTTATTGTAATTTTCATTGTAGACTTACTTTTCGTTTGGAATTTATTTGTTCTCTACCCCTCTTTCAAGGGCGTAATGTGTGGACGCCCCCAAGTAAAGCGGTGTGGAGAAAGGCTATCTGCCCCATCTACAACTAACAGCAGAGCTTGTGTTTAGGGGTCTTTCAGTGACAGACTAACAAGAGTGGGAACTGGAAAAACAAAGAGAAAGCCATTTGTAAAGACGCTTGATTACAAACCAAAGAAGGCGCATTTCCATTCTCACAAGGCCTTCGCATCTGCCTCTGCAAATACTTGCTCAATAAGCCAACCCAGCATCACACATTTCGCCATGCAAAAGGACTGGAGACTCAATTACGCGAGTCACACGCAATTCAATGCCATTGCAAAGCTCCATGCCTCATTATCATGTCTTTCACTGGGTGGAAAATGTACTACAAGCTTTCTAAAAGTTACAAAATGTACCATTTGTACATTTTGAAATCGTCCAAAGGTGTCTAACTGACATGCTCTTTCTGCCAAGGCACACAATTTTGTATTTGCACTTTTTTGAAAAATTGCAAAATATTGTTTAAAAAGATGCAAGAACCCGTATTTCTTGTAGGTATTTTGAAAGATGCAAAATATTGTATGTACGCTATTTTATAAAGGTGAGCAAACCCATAACTTGTTTTAAAAAGGATGCAAAATGTCCAATTTGAACATTTAGAAAAGATGGGAAAACCCCTATTGGCTTGTTTTAGAAAAGATGCAAAATGTCCACTTTGAACCTTTAGCTAAGGTTTGAAAAACCCTACTTACATACTTCCTTTACGAAAGGTGCAAAATGACGGATTTGAACATTAGGAAAAGGTGTAACCGGAAGTACTTCTCGTGTTGTAGAACGAAAGGAGAGCGTAAACCAAGTGCAGAGACGTCTGGCTTGTCTAAACTACTGATTGGAAGGGAAAGTGCGTTGGGGTGAAAGTGCGTTGGGGTGAAAGTGATGCTAATTTCTAAATCTAATGACTTTGTGGTTTGTTGGTTGTTTGTCCAGGGATCGTGAATCGTGGGGATTCGTTCCGGCGCCGTCGGTCGCGTAGCAACAGTTTGATTCCGACGCCTACGACTCCGGAGCCGCCGCGGGGCGGGCCGTTCACGTCGGAGGACGGACTGCTGCTGCCGTCGAACTGCGGCGGGTCTTTTGAGAGCCGGTCGCCGATGCCGAGTCCGAAGTCGCCCTGCCGTCCCTCCGCCCGCAGCCAGAAGGCCGCCTCCACTGCCAGCGGCGAACACGACTTCCTCGGCAACCACCGCGTGGCCATGATGGGCGCCAGGGGCGTCGGCAAAACCGCCCTCATCAGCCAACTATTGACCACCGAGTGCATCAACGCCTACGACCACGACCGACAGAACGGTGAGCACAAACTTAAAGCACTTCGCTAGTCTAACTCCAAACTGTCCAAGTCCAGCCCTGCTTTCTCCCACCATTTCCCATCGAAAATAAAAGCACTTGTATTTAAAGGCCGTAATTTTTCAAAGTAAACTTGGCCAAAAAAGTAAAATTTTCAGTAAAGTTTTGTGCGAAGAAGAGAAATGTGTAGACGAGAGTTTTGGATAGACTTTTTCTTTTGGTTGGCGTGGAATTTGTTGAAAGTCTGGCTGATGCCTCTAAGTGGCCACATACTTGAGATTCTTCCCTTGTACTCGAATGAGCAGAAAATCTTTCACGAATTCCCACGAATTCCAGCTGCAAATCCAACAGAAAATCCAACTAATGACTCACCTATTTATTCAAATCCAAGGAATTTACACGTCTAATTATAATCCTCAACTAAGTACTCGCCAACCCCAATCCACCCGTCCTCTCTCTCTCATTACTCCCAAACCCACGTCCATACTTAAATAATCAAAGCGAATTACAAGCGTGGCTGAAGAAACAAAATGTCCTGGGTCCATTCCCGGCCTTAAAGAATTTCTAACAAAACAAAATTGTAAAAATGGAATTTGTACTTTTTCGAAAATAGTAAAACTGGTATTTAAGCACACTTAATAAACACATTAAATTACTACAAGAACTTGCGTTACAACACTATTAACCTATTCGAAACTGGGGAACCATGGAAAGAATGTTTTAGGAAAGTGTTTAATTCTATGAATTAAGTTTTTCAAAACGGTCAAAACTAGTAAATAACACTTTTTCAAAATGGTCAAAACTAGTAAATAACACTTTTTCAAAATGGTCAAAACTAGTAAATGACACTTTTTCAAAATGGTCAAAACTAGTAAATGACACTTTTTCAAAAAAGGTTAAAACGAGGAAATACCACTTTCAAAAGGTCAAAAAACTATAAATTCCTATTTTTAAAAACATTGAAAACGTAGTAAGTATATTACGTTTTGAAAAGGTTAAGCAGTGATTGAGCTTGGGTCAGAATGCTTCTTCAGCCACGTTATACTTACATAAGGGCCCGCATAAAGACGGAGCTTCCCCTTTGAGCAGGCAAATCCTAATCTGAATCCAACAAAATCCATACAAGTGAGGCCCAAGGGCTATAGACTATAATTACAAGTAATTATAGCAACTCTGCAGATTACTCCTTAAGATTCCCAGTTATCTTTCCATCCACAGCAGCATTCCAAATCACACGCGAGAGTTTCATGACCCCTCTGTACTCATTACTGCTTTCGCCATAATAATTCTCGACAGTAGATTAATTTATCTTTTAATTTAATGTAATCTCACATTTTTCATTCCAATGTATTTGCTGCTATTTTATTTTGTTCAGAGCACCACTGCGCCACTTGCTCTAAATTTATAATTGTCGACAAATGTATGATTGGAGACGTAAAATAAATTAATTTTTAGATTTCTCTTGCTCATGTTGGAGATTTTGTAACGGGAGTCTATAATTAGTGGAGAAAGGTCAAAGGGAAAGTTTCATTGGGGATTAATTGTGCTTATTTTGACTCTCGGGGTGCATGGCTTGACGGCATTTGACAGATTTGACTAATCTCCTGAAATTATGCATTCCAGCCGTCGTTTACGAGGTGAAAGGAGGGATAATGATTGGTGCAAATGAATGGAAATGGAAAGTGCCCCTGTGGCTCCACTGATCCTGAGCGGGATTTTTAATTTAATTTCCTTTCTAAAAACTGTGTGTTGCTTTGTGTGCATGCATGTCTGCTCTGTAATGCATATGGGATTAAAAGCAACAAGAAAACAACCACAATAGCAGCTCCGTGGCATTTCTAACTTTCACGTCCTCTTGGCTCTCCTCTCCACTTTCCCTTCCTTTCCCTTACTTTCCCTTACTTTCTCTTACTTTCTCTTCCCTTCTCTTCCTACGCCAGTCTTCGTGTGCAATTGTGAAAGTACCGCCGGACATGCCATTCCAGTAATTACCCACACGAATCCATACCAACCTTCCAAGGCCCTTCCCAATCTTACAATCCCGATTTATTTTTCAAACATTCTTTTCTAGTCCAATTACGAACAAGATACGGATCAGTCAGGCACGAGAGCAGGAACAAAAATATTATATTTCAAGCAGTGTCATTTCTGCATGTTCCCTGCAGCGCAGCGTATTAAAAATTAAAATGAATATGCATTTCTTCCTGTAATCCTAACTTGTTATTTCTCAGCTCAACTTCAAGTATATTTTAACCCAAGGATAGGAGGCAATATTTCCCGGGTTAAGTTGCATAATGACGCTCACCAGTACTCAATAAAAGCAGTGCTGCCCTAGTCTAGTCTGACTCGACTAGATGACTTTGGCTTAACTAGACTTTTCGGTTTTTTATTACCGCTTGACTTGACTAGACTAGACTAGACCTCTGCGTATCTTTTGCACTTGGGAAATATTGGATTGACGTCATTTGACCTCTTAACCAGGATTTGTGTGGCTGTGCTGTTGCGAATGTTGCAATGCTTTGTATGTCTGGGAAATATTAGGCGGTTTCTTTTGAGGGAATTTAGGCTCCACGTGTCGCTATTGTATACTGGCTTACGTGCCCGTTCCCATGAAGCCGCTTTCTCCGAATTTAAAGATACGATCACCGTCTGACTGATCGCAGGGCGCCCAGGCCTCTCCACAATGGAAAATCCAGCACAATAGAAACTATTTATGCTTCCGAATTAAGAAGCAAAAGGAAACATTATGCACCATTCTCCGTACAAGACCGTTCGATGCATAATTATTTCAGAGTGAATGGACGCTGCAAAAGCAAAGTGAAAACACGATACAATTAACACTTTCTCTGCTTTCTCAAGCATGTCATTCCTAAAATCTCTTTCTAACTACATTCAAACACGATCTTATCGAACGCTTCAAAATAGTAGGGCAAGAGATTTGGCCGCTTTGCAGGAGTGATTGAGAGTAAAAGTGCTTAATAAAACGTTATTAATAATGGCAAATACAAGCGACACTATCCTCCACGGAAACTAACACAGCTTTGCTAACAACACGCGTTCTCGTTCAGCTGTCAATTCTATGACTTCATCAAATAGTTTGTGCTCGGATTTTAATTTGAACTTGGCACTAAAATTTAAAAAAAAAGTAAGTAGTATATTTTACACTTTTTGAAAAGCTTTTAACCTTTTCGAAACGGTAATATATCCAGTTACACAGTGATCTACATCTCTTTGAAAACACCCATTTCTTGTTTTGACCTTTTTGAAAACAGTAATTTCTTGTTTTGACCTTTTAAAAAAGTGCTACTTACTAGTTTTGACAATTTTAAAAACGCTAATTTCGTGTTTTGATCATTTTAAAAACGCTAATTTCTGGTTTTGACCCTTTTTAAAGGTGTCTGCTAATAGTTTTGACCATTTTGAAAAGTGTTGATTACTAGTTTTGGCATTTTTGAAAACGCTAATTTTTTGTTTCGACCTTTTTGAAAAAGTGCATTGTACAATAAATACGTTTACAAAGCATTCTTTCCATGGTTCATGGCTTCGCAGTTCCGAATAGGATAAATAATACATTTTCTACCCCTTAAAAATCATGCGAACAGGTCCATTTCCATCGTTTCATGAACAAGGAAATAGAACATTTTGCAACTTGCTTAGTTAAAAGATCTACTGCTCTCCACTTGGAAGCTTGGAAAATGATTGAGGGTGATCCTTGTTTTGCCTCTTGAACGACGATATAGAACTACTGGAGTGGAAGATTGGAATTACTTTAAAAATCCGTAATAAATTGTGGTTGGTATTGGACTGGGGGGAGTGCGGAGTTTTGAAAGACGATGGCTGGTGGAAATAATTTTATTGTCATCGGGAAAGAAGGAATAATTGATGGCTTGCTCATAATTCCGCTTTCCCCGTGCAAATCGGTTCTGCTCTGGGTTTCTTTGCAATTCGGAAATCTACGGACGTGTCAACGCGAACTCCAGTCAAATCCCTCGATGCAGTTCCCCAAATAAAAAAGCAAAGAATGCGCGGAGATTGCTAAATGAATTATTGGTTGCTTTAACATTAATATTCAGTAGTTTCTGGGCCCAGTCAATAAGTACATATCTGTGGATGCATGTGCATATCCGTGGTGAAGAAGCAAAATGAGTATTTTGAATCATCCACGTGGGAGTTTATGTTTTACAAAAGTTGCAAATTGTCCTACGTATACGTTTTTGAATTTTGGAAAACTGCATTATGCCCTAACACTATAGTTTTTGAAGGGATGAAAAGTTCTGCATTTACAAGCTTTTGAAAGTTACAAATTGCATTATTTACATATTTTTGAAAAGTGTACAAAATTTCCGATTTGTATATTCGTGGAAAGGTGCAAAATGCCCTACATACGTTTTATGGAACGATGTAAATAGTGTACGCTATTTGCGTATTTTTGAAAGAGGTAAATTCTGCATATGTACATATATAAGGTTTCAGAGCGATGGGAAATGTTGTGTTTACATATTGTCGAAAGAATAATTGCCATATTTGCCTGTTTGTTAAACGATGGCAGCTCTGGTATTTATAAAGGTTTGAAAAGTTGCAAAATTTCCTAATACAAGTTTTTGCAACGAGGAAAAACAGTTTATTTAGGACGTGCTTTTAAAATTCGCATGTTTACAAAGGAAAATACTTTTGAAAGGGGAAAGGCGTTCCATTTGAATTTGTTTTTGAGTGGTGCAAAAGGAAGAATGAGAGTTTTTAAAGAAGCAAGATTTTTTGATCTTATTGCAAAACTGTGTAACATTATTTCCAGCAGGCGTGGGGACTCACCCCATTTTGACTTTTAGTCGATCAGTTGGGAAATTTACTCTGTCTTCCTCTTATTGTTAGCATGGAAATTGAGTGGCCTTTCTCCCAACTGAGCACACTTGTAAGGAATTTCTAGAATTGTGTCCTTCAGGCTCTTCCAAGAAACACCCGCCCACTGCATTGCTTTTGCTCCGGAAAATAAATAAAATATAAATGAGGAGAGAAGAATGGAAAGATGAGTGAGAAATGGCCGATTGAGAACTGGATAAATACTCCACCACGTCATCGCATCATCAAATATTTATCTTCCATTGCACTGCACTGCATTCACAAACCACCTTTTACCTTCCACGGCAATGCGATCACCAGTCCACACACACCACCAAAACTTCATTCCAAAATTTCACCCAAACACCGCCAGATCATTGCTCAAGAATCAGTTTGACGCAATAACCATCAGCTTTCTCCTAAAAGAATTACACCCCAATTTTCCACACTTTTCATGCATTCAAATGCGTGTTTCCAGGGTCCGTGGGGTGTGTAACGTGCGAATTCTATTTTTAACTCTTTTATAAACTGTAAATACCACTTCTAGAGGCTTCAAAAAAGTATAAATACTACTTTTAAATTCCTTTGAAAAGTGCAAATATACGATTTTTATTACGTTGTTGCATGGCTACTGGAACTGCTCGAGAAAGTCCCTGGTGCAGTTGGAAAGTTGCCAACGTCATGACTTCACATTTTATAATAATATTGAATTGTTTAATTTTTAAAGATGG
>JAQFZC010004705.1:0-15549 GCA_034695205.1 Dicyrtoma fusca | reverse complement strand
TGGATGTAATTTGCCTGGATCGGAACATGGATTTGTGGACCTTACCGTACGAGCTAAATCAGTTCTTGTGTTTGCACCTACTTTTACTTTTACGTTATTAAATATCGAAATGTCACATTTATAATCAATATTGGATTGTTCTATACTGTGTTGTTAAAGTGTAAACCTTGTTTTGTCTGTACTTTCAAAATTAACCTGTACTTCTACTAACTATTAAAAAAATTAAATGATACTCTAACTGCTATTTGCTGTACTCCAGTATTTGTTTTTTTTTCGCTGTACATCTTTCATAACCTGTTTGTGTCTTGGTCAGACACCGTTTTTGTGTTTTCATTAAATGTAGTAATTTAGGACTTTCACAATATCGGCGGATAAGTTGGATTAAATTTTTGAAATAGTTTTTATTCTTCCACAAATTAAGGGTTAACTAATGATTAATGTGCGGCGATAATTTCAAATACACAAAATTATTTAAGCATCAATCAAGCAACTTAACTGGTTATGACCGCTTGTTTTTATTCAATAACAAACGAAAACCGAACATTATACAGCAATTAAATATTGACTATTACCTACAGTAATTAAATAATACTACAAGTGTAAGATAATTTCATAAAAATTTCTATAATAAGAAAACACGCTGAAATCACAGTTCCAAACACAATGGAAGCATAAGCAACGAACAGGTCTGACAGTGGTTGTGGAGTCGACGTATGGGAATTTGAATTGCATCTTAACTGAGTGGCTGCCTGGTAGTCGCTGTCAATGCGTCGAAGGATCCCACGCTCCATAATAAATATTGTTCTGTAGTACAGCAAAATATTCAATTAATAGAATTTTTCGTTTTTATTTAGATACTGATATTAATAAACAGCATTATATCTATCTATAAACCATCGACGATGACTGATGACTAACTATTTATAACTTCAGTGGTAATATACGACGTGTTTTAAAAATAATACTTTTGAAAGCAACAAGGCAGCTAAAGTAATTACATTTCGAAGTCCGATTAAACGAAATCTTTATAAATTCATGAGCGAAAGTTAGGAATCAAACAAGTTTGCAACTACGTAATAACGTTTTCAAAATGAGTACCTAAATCCATTCGAACCGTATTTTTCAAAACAAAAGAAAACTGCGGGGTTTAATTTTTGGGGAAGTAATATTCTCACATAAACACATTCTCAAATGGAAGGTTATGCTATCTGGCTGCTGAGCTAAGAATTTAGTTTCCGTCAGAAAAAATACTCTGAAAGTGATGCTGCTCATCTTACAAAGCGGGAGACGACGGGGTTAAAAGGAATCAAACAGGACTCAGAGTGGCCAGTTATGATTCCCATCTCTAACGCATTCTTTACGCAACTGTATTATCAAAGCATATTTTTAGAAATACAACTGAATAAAAATCAACTTACTTGACATTGAAAATCTCTTTAAATGGTGACAGCTTCCTTACAGCCATGGCACACAGACTAGGTCTAATACTGATTCTAATGGAAGTAAAAGAGCTGCAAGTTTGGGCGTTCGTGTAGTTTCCAAAGCGGGTGGCAGCATAGAAAAATTCCGGGTAAGACACAAGGGCTGACTTCCCAGTTGAAATGTTTCTAACGGCCAATGCTGCGTCCTCCAAAGTATAAAGTGTGTCGATTCGGATGTCCGGTCGCTGGGAGATGTCGACGGGGAAATCAAAATCATTTTCTAGGTAGAAAGTGTACGATGTATTCATGAGGTCTTCGAAGGTAACTGTGATGGGAGTGGCGACTGAGAGTTTGGAAGTCATAGTTCCAGAATAGGCCGTATATAGGAGGAAGCCCGTTGTGGAAGCGACTAGAAATAATATCTTTACTGGGGTTTGCCTTGGCCAGTCGTACCAGCCTAGAAGTGAGATTTTTTTTATAATCGTTAATATAAACGCCCTTGAAAGCTACTTTGCAAATTCCTGAAATTCTACGTTTAAATTCTATACAACCTTAAGTTAACTTCTACGGCTAACGGATTTTAATGAAAAACTTACTTTGCGTGCATCTTTTAGTTACTAGAAGAGATAATATGTTGGCACTAAATCCATACTTGTATGTAATTTAACGTGTTCCAATGTATCTTATTGCCTACCTTGCTGACACAGTGTTGCAAGAGCCCATACAAAATCCAGCTGAAGTGAACTGAAAAAACTCCATAACTCTCGTCCATTTTTACTTTTAATGCTACTTCCACTCATCTGCATCTCCATCTGGTGCTTATCTTCACTGGAATCATCCTTCCGAATAAGCCGTCGAAGAAATCGAACACACAAGAGGATACCAATAAAATAAATCGTTGTAGCTACCCACACCGAAGGGCTAAATGTGCTTAAAAGGAATTTCCACCTTGAAGATGGCAGTTGGGATAATCGGGCTTCTAACCTGCTCGTTATCAGATCAAATTCTGTCAAATTCTGTGACGTTATGGTAATTCCCTTCTTTATTTTAACACTTCCTGAAAACCATGAATAGTCTATTTTTAATTTTACTAACCAATTGCCAGTGGTTGCATGAAGTAGCTGAACAACCGCAGCTTTATCATGTGACATGGCAGACTCTGTAATAGAAATATCAGCCCTTTCATCTTCCAACTGCAGTTCCATTCCAGCCGATGAGTTCTCCGTCGACTCCAACATATATTCACCGATTATTGCACTTTCTCTACACAAACAACAAAGCACAAACAACAAATACAGATACACAGTTGAATGCACAAGGAAGGCAAAGAATCATGATGGTTAAAATTTTAAATAGCAAAAAATAAAATTGAATTTTTACGTAAAATTTAGATGACTTCGAAATGTTCTGAAAATATTGACAGACATCCCATGGTCCAGCTCAACCGTTCCATTTTCATTCATTGTAAATTTAACTTCTTCGGCGTATATAGGGTCCGCCTTTGTGTAGTAATAAAAAATAACTTCAATTATTGTGATCACTGCAGATTGCAGTAAGTACCTTCAGCATGTACCTTTGACCTTGACCTTTTCTAATTACAAACTTACCACTGCAGTTGCAATAATTAAAGCACCGTTGAAATCCCCACGTCTATGCCATTTAAATTTCTTCAACTGCCATATAAAATGGGGGCCATCCACGTTCAAATGTATTTCTTGCACAAAATTCTTCTCTTTTACAAAATAAGACTCCAAGATTGAATATCTGTACATCGGAGCTTCCGTTTGAGATTGAATTTTATTTTTATTTTCGGAAGTTTCTTGAATCCAGAAGACATCCGCGTTCAAGGGGACGTGATGACTAAAATGATGAAGGTAACGCATTAATTCTGAGTTCAAAGAAGCCGCTGATTCTGAGTTTGACTTGTTGTTTGCAGTTGGCCATAAAAAGAAATAGAAGGGCTGCCAGTGAGTCTCTTTTTTCCATCTGCGGTTTCCTTCGACAGAACTACCGTTAAATGTGTCTAAAATCTAACAGAATAATTAAAAATTAGGTGCTCAGTTTCGTAAACTGTACTTAAACGTATAAACACACAAATAACAACTTATAAAGTTAATTCAAATTCAAGTCTTACTTGGTCCAGCCGTTGAATAAATTTTGTACTATTTTCTGCGCTAAAAACAACGACAGTTCTCAGGTCTTGGTCAAAAGTAGAAAAAATATCCAACTTCCCATCTGTGGAAGGGAAGTTGCTGTTGCTACTGTTCTTCAAATCAATTTCTACAACGACGAAAGACCGTAATGCTGCAAAATCATTACAATTTACAGATTACAGAAATTCCTTTAAGTTAAACAACGAATTTTAATAAAAACTAATCTTACCACCCAAGGTATGAATGTCATTAGTTCTTCCCATTAATGATTCGACTTGAGATTTGACACGATGTGAAAAATCGGAAACAATCACAATCTGTTGAAAATCTTTGGTGATAAATGGAAAGTTGCTGAGTAAGTCTTGAGCAAAGGACGGTCCATGGATCAGAAAAAATATCTGGAGGAAAGCCACTATCTTGACTATCTGAACAGATAGGGTAGTTACACTAAATCCATTTTTAAGTAATTCCATATAATTTAAAGTTTAGCTTTTGAATTTGAATTTGAACCAAAAGTTCTGGTAGAAGACAGAGAAGCCATGAGCCATTCCATCACTTTGTCATAAGAAACTAAAAGTTCTCAATTCGGTTTCAATTCCAAAATCCATCCGAATTTTGAACGAAAATCGTGATAAATTGGTATTCAGTTTCATTACTGGAACTCGAGCAATGCTTTGTTAGTAGAAAAAGGCATGAAAGAGAGAAGGTACAACATACAAGGTAAGCTACCTACTTGTGTCAGTCACGTTATTGTGTTTGTATTAATGAAATTCTTCACAATATGGAGGACGGCCCATTTGTATTCTTCAACTAAACTGATATTCTGTTTGAGACATATTTTATTTTCGAGTCCATTGCCAATAATTGCCATTGTCAATGCCGTTCCCAGACTTTGAATGATTACCTAATGTTCACTTGCTAGCGTTCAATTACAAAGTATACATAGTCGAAATGCGAAAAAATGGCTGGATTATCCAACCGTAATTCTTACGCATTAAACGGACATAGGGCATTGTGTAGGTGCTAACAAAATTGCATCTACATACATACCTACTGTATGTATGTATATCTTGAGGTATAGCACAGTAATAATAAAACGCTTTGTAAATTTTCAAAACATAATAATTGTCTAGGTAATTCAAATATTTGCATATAAGGCGCCAAGCCAATTCAGTAACTGTAGATTTAAAAACTTGGAAATATGACATTTTGCACTTTTCAAAAACATGGAAATGTGACATTTGCATCTTTTCAAAAACATGTAGATGTGACATTTGCATCTTTTCAAAAACATGGAAATGTGACATTTGCATCTTTTCAAAAACATGGAAATGTGACATTTTTCATCTTTTCAAAAATATGTAAGTGTCACATTTTGCACATTTTAAAAGCTATTTAAATAGCTCTTACAAGCTATAACCCTTTTAACATGTTTGAATGGAGCATTCTGTGCTAAAATAGATACTGTTTACTAATGTTTACTGCAATGAACGCTTCTGCTATAGTGAAATACACGTATAGGTACCTACCTACATATTATGGACAATGCTGTCGTCTTCGTCTTCCTTAAACATAATTTGAAGGTGCACTGACTGGTATCTGGATAGAAGTCCGAACGATGCGCATCAACTTCCATATTACAAAGTTCATTCAACACCATACACGAATCGACAAGTCTAATTAATGAGCTGTCACCTCTCCTTTTCCAAGGCTAAGGCTGAATGAAATCAAAAAGTAATCAAATTATAAAATCAAAATTGGAGTTGGCACGCATGCATTGCGTTCTGCGTTCAAAAACTTCCATTTGTAATTTTCAAAATTTGTATCGAGTTAACAACGAAAAGCATGTCTTGTATAACACGCAGCTGAATGACCGTACCTGCTTACTTACCTACAACAACGTCATAGAAAAAAGCAATAAAGTAACACAATAAATAACAAGAAAGCAAAACTAAAACGAATAAACAACAATAACATCAAAACAACAGACTGAATAAATCATTCTTATTATTTCATAAGTTTATGTCGTATTCCTTCCGGCTTCTAATTACTATTCGTAAGGTCACGCAGTTGCGTACTGCAAAACACTAATACATACACATCAAAGCGTAAACAATTATGTTTATGAGCACACATCTCACTCATCGCCTGGCACACCTTTTTACGCACACAACTAAGTAGGTACTAATTTGCATCGTGCCTTAAGAAAAAAATCCAGTTTAAAGAAATTTGGTCAACACATATTACGTTGTGTTACCTCCTATTTGTTGAGCTAGTACGCACATTTTTTGAGATTGTATATAAACTCCATGCTAGGTTAGTTCCAACAACCATTACCAAATTGAGAAACCTTCGCAGAGGACATTGCTTTGTGCACAGACAGACAATTCTATTCATAATAATTTTAAACCTTTGATTTAATTTCAAATTGCAATTTTCAAAAATGAAGCCCACCATCGTTTTGACATTGTTGGTCATCCTCATCATTGCTGCTGCCAGCTTCACGGAAGCCCAGAGAGCGACGCAGCGAAAAACCTGCACGAATACTTGCACTTGCTCTAACGAGTCGAAGCCCGTCTGTGGAAATAATGGCAGGACTTACAGTAACAGCTGTGGTCTTCGTTGTGAGCAGGGTTGTAATTCAGGTGAGTGTAGTAATAATAGGAAATAAAATTATTCCATGTGTTTTGAGTAAAAAGTCTTATTTTGTGACCGATTTTTTTATTTTTGTAGGATTGCGCCAGGCATACAAAGGAGCGTGCAAGGCAAAAAAGGGACTGAAGGGTTAGTAAATAAATGGATTTAGAAAAGGCTCAATGCTCAATTATCTCGGAATACCAAGAACCCACTTCACTGCTTCTTGGGACTGCGGCTCGTAAAATATTTTTTTGTAAACGAATTAAAATATGATTGTACATAAATAATGAATAAGTAAAAAATGCTAATTCCTACCAACTAAGCAACGTATTGACAAAATATTTATAATGTAAATACTTACCTATTCTTGGGTTACTAATTGTAAGCGTCGAAAAATCATTAAAACACAATAAAAAGAACTATTTCTGAAACATTGAAACTTTTCTGTGTATTACTGACGAACTTTGTAGTTTATTAAGCACCTACAAATAATATTTCCGGGAATATTCCCGGAAACCATTCCAGTTCCACCTCAAACGTTGGGTTGGATTTATTGCCTCTATAGATTCTAGTCAAAAGTCAAGATAATAATAGCTCTGTCAACACAATAGTTGTGTGTGTGGCAATGATTTAACTATGCAAACTTTATGACTTCATGATGCTTTAAAATGACGTCATTTTCTGATTTAAATTACACGAACAATGAAATAAGATGCGCATTTTTCTCTCTCTTACATATGTACATTGCCATTACTCCTGTCTTTACCAGCACTACCACTGCACTGTCAACAATTTTCTAGCAGAAAAATAAAACAAATGAAGGGAAGCATAATTTTGGGTGTTTTGGTCCTGGTAGCTACCACCTACTTGATCGAGGCACAGAGACCAATTAAACCCTGTAGCGATTTTTTTTCATCCCCATGCATATGTCCGACGGTATACTCTCCCGTTTGCGGGAGTGATGGAAGGACGTACAGTAACTCTTGTCGCTTTAATTGTCACCAGGCGTGCAGTCCAGGTGCGCGTAATACAAATATACCTAGTTTCAATGGAATTATAATTATCAGAGCTTAAGGATGCGTTATTTTGCTTCGTAGACGCCAAATGCACTTTCAACATTACAAAAAATCGGTGAAATAAAATTACTTTTGTCATTTCTAGAACTCACACATGCTCACGAAGGAAAATGCGAAGCCAAGCGGAAGATTTAACTGGTTGGCTAATGGATTTAAAAAAAAAACAATTATTACAACAATTTCAAATTAAAATAGTTAATAAAATTTAATTACTGTAAAAGCACTAAGTTTATTAATGTTTGTACGTTTAATTTGTGAACTATTATAAATGTGCATCTTGTTGTAAAGCTGTATTTCATAAAAAAAAGCTGGGATTTCTTAATAACTCCATCAATACTCTTAATAGCTACAAAATACCCTGCAAAATTCGTACTAATAAGTTGATTGCTTTATAAATATTAGCCTTGGCCTACGGGCTTGCATACTGCACACTAAATGTTAGACAGTGAGAATCGCCAAAAGTAAATATTGAAATAATGATTCATACAGTCAACAGAAGATCAAGTCAAAAAGGATTTGTAGTTCGAAGAAATCTTTGTTAATACTTCTGAACTCTGACGTTTCGATCAACACTTAATCAGCGTCATGCATCGATACGCAGAAAATTGCTCAAGAGACGATCGATTGCCTGGAAATTTTCGCACCGATCACACACGTAAACAAAATTAACGATGAAGCTGGTTCTGCTATTTCTTTGTTCAAAATATCACAGTCAGCTGTAATACGTAGATTGTCGTAGATTTTTTGTGTTTTTACATGTCTATATTTTACCTGTGACCTGGTATATAAACCCTGTGCTAGGCTTGTTCAAAGAATCAGTAACATATTGGAGGCCTTGACAGTTGACAGTACTTTTATTTTGACTTTCAATTTCAATTTCAATTTCAAGATGAAGGCAACCATTATTTTCGGACTCTTGGTCCTCATAGCTGTTGTTACTCTGACGGAAGGACAGCGACAGACAGATCGACGAAATTGTAGGTCTTCCCGTTGCTACTGTACGAGGGAATACAAGCCAGTTTGTGGAACTAATGGAAGGACCTACAACAACAATTGCGGTCTTCGCTGTGAGCAGGCTTGTCAACCAGGTGAGTTTTTAAGTGCAAAAGAGGTGATTAACAAAAAGTTACTGAATTAGTTTTAATTTAATTGAATAAATGATGATTTTGTTTTAATTTTTTTTAGGACTGAGAGTGGCGTACAAAGGAGAATGCAAGCGAAAATGGGGATAATTGATTGAACTTTTACCGATCAACAATAACAACCCACTGCTCTTCTGCTCTTTTGACTGTAAAGAAAGAGTTATGGAATAATATTTAATTGCCTTCGTAGTTTTAATAAATGTGGTGGCTATAATTCCAGCAGCATTGATTTGTAGTAATCGACTACTAAACTACATACTACTTAAAGTATTGGCTTTCTACTGTAAAGCAATCTTGTTTATGCTCTGTTAATATCTTTGGTAATAAAATGTTTAATCATTAAAATAAAAATCTGTCACAGCAAAGCGTTAATTCACATTGTTAGTAATAAGCATATACTGATCGTTGGTTAGATTCTGCCTACAGCTGGATACGCTACTGCGTAAAGTGTGCTATTTTTTTTTATGAATAATTAAATCAAACGACGTACTAAATTAAAAAACATAAATAGCTCAGAATGTGTGCATACATACTTACCAGTAACCAGGCAGGCCTGAATCAACTCTAAGAGTAAGTTTTGTGTATCAATTTGAGTGACAGTTTGATTTTTGTTTATTGGGACTGGATTTTAGTTACTCTTTCTTTACTAATTGCATTTAAAAATGAAGGCAGTCGTTATTTTAGCATTATTTTTGGTGATAGTTGCGGCTGTACTGGATCCAGTAGCGTGCAAACAGTGTAAAAGGGAAGACTGCCTTTGCCTACCGTACGATAGGCCCGTTTGTGTTAATGATGGAAAGACTTATCCTAATATCTGTCGACTTCACTGTGCTCAGGCTTGTAATCCGAGTGATAGTGAGTCAATTTGTAGAATGTAAAACATTTCAAGTGTGTTGCCACAATGGCATCTGAATGGTAATAAGTAATTGCTTGAATCCGTTTCCATTATAGAACTGAAACTGGTCCACAAAGGAAAATGTGGTTCGTCTAGATCTATGAGCAAGGATGACGATTTCGATTCGACATCATTGGAATCAACGAGCAACAGCAGCAACAAAGTTCAAAACAGCAGCAGCAATAAATAATAACATCTGTGTGCTGTATTAATAAAAAATTGTAATTGGAGAATACTAGGACTTTTTATTTACTGTTTACATCACCTATGCGTAACAAACACAGTTCATTCATTTCCCAATTTTCTGCATCGTAAGTACCTACGTGTAGTACTGATACTCATGATGACCTTCAATTTAAATCCCAAGTCCAATAAGTAAATATTTATTAAACTCAACACCACTTCCACTTACATTCGTCATAGTGTCATTGTCAGTGTCATTGTTACGGGGAATACTATTACCACAGCACAACTAATTCTGCATAATTTAACTTTATGCGATGTGGCAAACCTACACATTTTTTAAGCGTAGGCAAAGCGCAAAGCAGAACAAGGCACAAAATAAATAATAATTTGCAATGCGTATATTCAAAACAGTTCCATTTCAAAATGGAAGATTTTAAAAATGGTTTGTAAACTTTGTTAACCTTCTTCGAAACGTCAATCGATCTATAATTTGACATCTTTTTGAAAATCTTAAATTTTTGTGTTGACCTTTTTGAGAGTGCTATTTACTACTTTTGAATGCTTTTTAAAATGTTAATATGTAGTTTTACCATTTTAAAACTCATTTCGTGGTTTTTCAGTTCTAATTCCAAAGTCAGTTCAAAATCAACAAAGAATATTTTGTGTCAAAGTTCGTAGTTTAGAAAACAAGATTTTTATTATTGAACTGACAATTTTTGTATTTAACATTATTGTCGTTTCGAAAACAGCTTTTCATAGAAAACATTTCTCCGTTTACATCCATGAAAATATAGCAAAATCATAAAGTTTAACTATGTATGTAAGTATTGTGCATAGTTACTAAAAGAAGAAGTGATATACCTCACCTCAGTAAAGTGTTCCAATGACAAAACCTCCAAAATTCAATAGAAATGATTCACAAAATCGTTTGCTTAAAATAAATAAAAGTAATGAGTCGCATAGTGCCTGGATTTGTTGACATAGTACAGGGCAGTGGCTGACACGCAGTAGAAAGTAGATACATCCTTACTATGATAATAATAGCATAATACAAATAATAATCTAACGAGGAATTAAATGGTAATTATTGCATGACACCCAGCACACGTCTCATTCAACATCAATGCCATGTGGTGTACCACACTAAAAATAAATGTTTGCATGAAAACAAAAAAACCATTTCATAAAAAACTTCGTCAATATTTTTTGCACTTTCACACTTACACGGAAAATGGTTGAAGAGATTCGCTGGAAACTTTTGACACAACCGGACGCTGTTATTTTTGCCATGGTGGGACTTCCGTTAGTAAGTTAGTATATAAACCTGTGACTAAGTTGACTTGATTATTCAGTGCTAACTTGATCTTCTGTTGTAGAAAACGTTTTTTTCTTCTTTTTGAAGCATACCTTTTGATTTATAAAATGAAGACAGCCATAATTTTGGGATTGGTGGTGCTGGTAGCTGCGGCTAGCTTGACGGAGGCTCAAAGGCAGACGAGACCCAAGCCTTGTAAGACACAGTGCTTTTGCCCTTTTAATTTCGACCCAGTGTGCGGAAACAATGGAAGGACCTACTCGAACGCCTGTAACCTAAATTGTGACACCGGCTGCAATCCAAGTGAGAATAACACTATTTTTCGGTTATAATTTAATAATGTCATATAATTTTGTTTTGAATTCGCCAAGTTGTTTATTTTTGCTTATTTTTTTTAACATTCAGGTCTAAAAGTGGCTTACCAAGGAGAATGCAGACAGCGCCCAGGCAGAAAGTAGTACATTCATCCGAAGCTCAATTTGAACGTCAAAACAATATTCTTACATACCTACTTTGCTTTAAAACCTTTTAATTTTGTCCTAAAATTACTGTAAAATCTGGATGCAAGACTTTGTTTTTTGATTCTGGTTTGTATCTGCATGTACCTTATTAAATAACTGAAGTAGTTATGTACTTTCGATTGTACCGATTAAGTCATTATTAAAAATACATAAATAGCTCAAAAACCATTTAGTACAGTTGTTGCTCGTATGCTATACAGAATGAGAAATTTTACTCAATAATTGATTCTCATTACACAAATCATGATATCTTCATCTGTTCGGTTTATGTTAAGATATATATTGTTAATAATAAATTGCTCTGTCAGCTATTTTGTTTCTATGTGTATTGTTTCTATTTACCTTTAGTACCTCGAAAAGGCTTCATCAGTATGACTTGATTTTCTTTGTTAACTTTGTAAGCAGATTAGGTTCCTTCATCATCGATGTAGAACATGAGTTGGCGCACTTGGGATTTAATTGTTGGGTTTGTCTAGTCTATTTTATTGCTTTTGCATGGGTAGTTAGCATACCGTTTATTCGTTGTTCTTTTTTAGTAAGTGCATATGAGATTCTAATGCGTTTAGCTTCCTCTTGTTGTTGTAGTTTTTTCTTCGCTTTCATAATGATGTGCTTATCTTTCTTTCGGAGGAGCTGTACTTGTATTGGTCGGTTTGTTCCTTGTTTTGGTCTTCCTATGCGGCGTGCCTCATCTATTTCCACTTCTTCAACTTCTAGTTGTTGGAGAAGTTCAAAAAATGCTGCCTCAGTTTGGCTTGGGGTTTCTTTTTCTTGTTCCGGTATGTTAAAAATCATTATATCCTTGCTTATTAGTCTTCGGTTAATTTATACTTGCTGCCATTCGAGGCTTAATTAATTTTTCCTTTTCTTTTGGTGTACTTTTTACTTTTACAATCCTTATTTTTCCTTTCTATAAAGAACTGCATTTCAGAGCTAATTTTTATGCGACTGCCTTCGGCGCTCCTCACTCGTCAATGCCATGCGGTGTACCATACACTAAAAATAAATGTTTGCAGGAAAACAAGAAATGCATTTCATTGAAAACTGTGTCAATATTTTTTGCACTTTGACACACACGGAAAATGGTTGATGAGATTCGCTATAAACGTTTGACGCTGTTATTTTTGTCATGGTGGGACTTCCGTTAGTAAGGTAGTATATAAACCTGTGACTAAGTTGACTTGAGTATTCAGTGCTAACTTGATCTTCTGTTGTAGAAAACGTTTTTTTCTTCGTTTTGAAGCATACCTTTTGATTTATAAAATGAAGACAGCCATAATTTTGGGATTGGTGGTGCTGGTAGCTGCGGCTAGCTTGACGGAGGCTCAAAGGCAGACGAGACAAAAGCCTTGTAAGACAGAGTGCGTTTGCCCTTTTAATTTCAACCCAGTGTGCGGAAGCAACGGAAGAACCTACTCCAACGACTGTGGCCTAAATTGCGAGACGGGGTGCAATCCAAGTGAGAACAATACTATTTTTTGGTTATAATTTAATAATGTCATATAATTTTGTTTTGAATTCGCCAAGTTGTTTATTTTTGCTTATTTTTTTTACATTCAGGTCTCCAAGTGGCTTACCAAGGAGCATGCAAACAGCGTCCAGGCAGAAAGTAGATCGCTTGTAAATTCATCCGAAGCTCAATTTGAGTATCGAAACAATATACTGACGTACCTTCTTTGCTTTAAAACCTTTTAATTATTTCTCAAAATTACTCTAAAATCTGTACGCAAGACTTCGGTTTTTGGTGCTGATTTGTACCTGTATTTATGTACTTTGTTAACTAACTGAAGTACCTAGTTTTTGTATGTACTATCGATTGTACCGATTAAGTCGTTATTAAAAATAAATAAATCGCTGCAAAACCATTTAGTACAGTTGTTGCTCGTTTGCTTTGAAGTGTGAAATTAATTTACTCAATGATTGTCTTTCATTAAACAAATCATTAAGCAGCAATAATAATAATAGTACGTTCTATCGACATCTTGCTGATTGCATTGCTTCATTTTCCCAGAACACAACTCCAACATTTATGACCAGCAGCAATGAAGTTCAGCGCATGACCTTGACGAATGTTGAATTGCATGAGGGAAGGATTCTTGGAATTGAGAATTTTATTTCGCTTAAAAAAAGTAGAGTACAAACCAGGTTTGATTAGCTTGAAATAGATTCAGATAACATAGTTTCCTTTACGCAGAATTGATGCCTAAGTAGAGATGTGCAATGTGACAAAGCTGCCTTCAAAACTTCATAGAAATGATTCACAAACCGGTTTGATTAAAATTAATAAAATGTAATATGCTACACTACCCCTTAGTTGCTGGTATGGTGCATTGGCTGACGTGCAGTTTAGAGATTTGTAGATACATACTTTAAAGAACTAAATGGTAATCAATAAATTATTAATGTTAGACACCGAGCACAGGCTTCATTCAACGTCAACGATATGCAGTCTATCATACACTAAAAACAAGTTTGTATGAAAACAAGATATGCTTCTCTTAGAAACCTTTTTGAATCTTTTTGCACTTTCATACTTTCATGCACTACTTATACGGAGAAAGCTTGAAAATATTTCCAGGAATTTTTTGTCAGAACCGGAAGCTGCTATCTTTGCCATGGTGGAGCTTCAGTCAGTAAGTTACCAGGACAGGTTGGTCGGACAGTTAAAGGTCTACCCCGGAAAATAAGCGCTTCGCTTTGTGGATCTGACGTACGTTAAATCAATTATATATTTACCTACATATATTTACGAGTTTGTATATAAACCTACGACTAAGTTGGATTTGCATTCAGTAATACCTTATACAGTAATCCGTCGCATAAAACGATTTTTAAGCATTATTTATTATTTATAAAATGAAGACAGTCATAATTTTGGGATTAGTGGTGCTGATTGCTGCTGCTGGCTGGACGGAGGCTCAAAGGCAAATACAGCCCCGGTTTTGTAAGACCCAGTGTGTTTGCCCCTATAATTACAACCCAGTGTGCGGGAACAATGGAAGGACCTACGCAAACGCTTGCGACCTAAATTGCGACATGGGGTGCGATTCCGGTGAGAATAATACCGTTTTTCGGTGAATAATCGTTAACACTAATAAAAAATTTGTTTCAAATTCGCTAAGTTGCTTACTTTTTTTTTTTAATTTTGAGGCCTCCAAAGAGCTTACCAAGGAGAATGTAGAGAATAGAGAAAGACGAAGCAGGAAAGTAACTCATCTGCGAATAAATCCGAAGCTCAATTTCAGTACCGAAACATCTCACCTATATACTATATACATACCTACATATTTTATTTTAGAAACTTCTGTGTAGTCAAATCCTGGAAGAAAGACTTGTTTTTATACTTACTATTTTGTACGTATATGTACTTTGTGAACTAATTTGAAGTAGTTGTGCACTACCGTTTATGCCAATTACCTAAGTCGTAATTATAAATAAATAAGAGCTGTTGCTCCTGTGATTTACAGAGTGAGAAACTAATTTACCCATTAATATTATCATCTTCAGTAAAAGTTATGAGTATCATGTGGCTTTGTGGCTGGTGGTAAAATGTTTGTTCGAACAAAATCAAAACCAACGGATGTTTACAATAATTACGGAGCTATAGGTTCATATACCCAGAAACATCGTTTAAGTAACTCTAAAAGAGTAAGACAGTTAATTGACACTGCCGGATGCAGCTACGTACTGGTATCACTTGTATGTACACCAATAAAAAGGATGGCCAGTAAATAAACCCGATTCATTCATAAATAGCTTGCTTCAGAAATCGCTCCTAAACTCAAAGAGTTTGGGGCTGAGACTATCCATTTCCTATCAGACTCAATTATCTAATATTCCAATAGTTTTCAACAATTAAGAAACAAAATGAAGACGAGTAGTACAACATTAATTGTCGGATTGTTGCTAGTGATAGCAGCCATTAGCGTTCCAGTTACTCCGAAGCCTTACAAGCCTTGCAGTAATTACAAATGCGTCTGTTTTTCCACCTACATCCCCGTTTGTGGAAGCAACGGAAAGACGTATGCTAACTCCTGTAAACTGCGTTGTGACCAGCAATGCAGAACAAGTAAGAATTGTAATATTACTTTTAATAGAAAAATAATTAATTCGTATTCCTTATATGTAAGTGCAACATATGGATATTTGCCGTTTTTGTAGATGTAAAAATATTGAAACTCCTTGCTTAAATTGTGCCTGTAT
>JAQFZC010004704.1:0-15554 GCA_034695205.1 Dicyrtoma fusca | reverse complement strand
AAAATCATTCCTTCATAACTATTGATTTTAATTCTAAAGGTAGTGAAAAGCGATACAGATTTAATATAGATCAATTTACATACCAAGAAAATATTGTTAATTAATAATGTTGTGTAAAGCTCCTTTAAGCGACAAGCGAATTATACAGAATAATCACAAACAGAACCATAAACACAATCACAAACAAAAACACAATCACAATCATAAACTCAAACACAGACAGAATCACAAACAGTCACAAACACAAACACCTTAAACATCAATTATTTAATTAATATTTTCAGGTGAATACAAATAACATAACCTACAAATACTACACCTAATATTCTTAAGTGTGTACTTATTTACATCATTAATTGCAGAATTGTTGGATAATTCTCTTTTGCTATTATTTATTTTCATATTTATAATTTCTTTTAAAAGTAAAGCTTTTCTATTACGATATACGTTTTTAATTTGTGGAGGTTTTGCAAGAAATATGTTAAGAGTAAAACATTTTTTATGCTGATTTTTGTAATAAATTATTTTTAAGTATTTTTGATTTTACGTGTCTATGATAATTTCTTTTAGTATATATTCGTCCACATTCACATTCTAATTTTATGTTCCTGTATATGTTCGCACAATCTTTACAAGAATTGTATGTATTGTAAAACCTGGAAATATCTTTTGTATTCTTACACCTTATACAAACCTTGGCCTCTATTTAATTAACAAGCAATTTAACAATATACATTTTTGAAAAAAATCAACATTAAAAGATGCATTTAACAGTGGTATTTTGTTTTGTTCTCTGGTACTTTATTTAGTATTGGTTGTAGGCAAATAGATTTATTTAAGATTTTATCAACATTTTGCATTATTTAGATAATTTTTAACGTTCTAATCAGTTTTTTGAGGTTTTTGAAATTAGCGTTTTGTTGTTTTTTCACAAATGACAAAAAAAAAGTTGTTTGTATTATTTGAAGTAAATATTGATTAATTTTAGTGATTTTAAGCATTTTGTAAATCGTCCCAATTATTTTAGTTCAGGAATGGTTTATTTTACTCTACTATGGTTATCCATTTATATTGACTAAAGCTCAGATAAATCAAATATATAAGGGTAACTATAAATTAAAACTATCGACGGTTCAATGTAGAAAATTTATTACTAATTTATCAAAAAATATCAAAAAAGAAGAAGCTTTACCTCTTTCAGCCTTAATTTCTTTAATTACTAAAGCAACTGCTATTATAGGTGGTGTTGGTGCTGCGGCAGGAAGTGTAAGTCAAGTGGGGGATGCTCTTATAAATAAAAAATCTCAAGATAAAGCATTAGCTAAAACACAAAGACAACGCTGAAATGGAAAAAACGAAAGGTGGGGGAATTTTAGAAACGTGCTCCGTGGGTGGATCTTTAATTGCATTTTCTAGAAACGAAAATGTCTATATCTAACATTTTGGTCCACATTTGACATTTTAAACACCAAATCGGTAATATCTACATATATTTGTTAGTCTTAAATGCGAGTTGTGCGTACAACGGTTAGCGATACACATTTTGTTTCCAGAAAATGCAATTGAATTCTTCCCACTTTGGAGTGTCTGTATTAAATAAACTCGTAGAAAAGGAATTGTACAAAATTATAATTGCCCAAAGGATTGAAAGTAAATATTTTAACACACATATTCAGCTTATTCTTGAGGATAAAGACTTGCTCTATCAAGTTTATTTATCAAAGCGATATAATAAAATGATTTCTCAAAGTGATGATTCAGCAGTGTTTGTTAGGAAATATATGAGATCTGAATGTACCTCGGAGGTTCCTGGATTTGTAACCATCAAACTATCCTTTCACGAATCACAAGGAGCTTTGCTCCTTAGGGACCTGCGTTCTGCAATGTTAATTGTTTTACTTTTTATATTTTTAAATGAATGATCCTGTGAAAGATACTGCAATTTTTGGTGGGAATAAAAATTCAACATTTAAATATAATCTATTATTTCTTAATAAATTTAGTTTCATTAATCATTGGCGAATGTAATTGTGGTAAAAGCTGTCTTGTTATTAGTTTACTATTACAAAAAGCAACTTTTGGCTATTATAACCTAATTTTAGTAGGTAATAGCTTACAACAGGACACACCAAATTTTAATTAAAGCGGTTGAAAATAATCTAACAAAGCATCACATAGTAGCACTATTTAAAAATAAACAAGGAATAGAAAAAAATAGTGTACGGGAATTTTAACTAATTGAAAAAACTAGAAAAGGGCTAAAAATGGATCCAAACAAAATATGAAGATTACAGTCTATGATACAAATAATGTAATACCAGACCCAAAAAAAATGATTTTCATTTATTTACTGTTATTTTATTTAATAGTGCTATGAACAGAAAAAATCAAGATATTATGAAAAATTATTATACACAAGGAAGACATAACAATATTTGTGTATTCTATTTAAGCTAATCGTATTTTGAAAGCAGGCGTGTTCGGATAAGCGGTTAGAACTGCAGACCGAAATGGAAATTAGCCTTAGTCCGAGCTTGAATCTTTGTTCACTGCCTGCTAATCGTGTATGGCTCTGTGTTTGTACGGTACACGTCACTAAATGATTGATTGAAAACTAATCTTCTTTGGTGCTCTTTAGTGACCACTACTTAATGTAGGGGCATAGGGAATGGACTCCTTTACTGTGGAAGAGGCGGGCGGGGATAGGTGAAAGCGTAATATGACCGAGACTAAAAAGATGCGGTAGCCTTCTATCTTCCTCACCCACAGTGACTGGTTGAGTCAGGCTGTATGGACCGAAACGGTCATATCGACCCAATGAATAAATTAATATTATTAATATTAAAAACCGTATTTTGAACTCGATCGTCAATTGATTCGAAAGAATTCAAATTTTTTATATTTATTCAGGCTTATAAATAATTTACAGCATCTACACCGAGACAGAATTGGAATTAATATGGATTTAGAGGAATTTAGAGAATTGTGTCAAAAAGGATGAGACAAAGATCATTCCTTCATAATTATTGATTTTACTTCTAAAGCTATAAAAGTGGTACAGTTTAATATAGATAAATTTTACATACCAAGTAAATATTGTTAATAAATGATGCTGTGTAATTATACAGAAACAGAATTCGTGGGTGAATATTCAAACTCATATGGTTTTGAAATTTATAATGCTATAATAACTATTGCAGTATTATTTGTGTTCAATATTTTAACAAAAAATCGAAACAAACACAAACACGGATACAAACACAATTACAAACACAATCACAAACACGGAGACAAACACAATTACTAACACAAACACAATCACAAACACGGATACTAACACATAAGTTGCTTTCCACAGTAGTATTTTGTTTTATTTTCTGATACTTTATTAAATTTTGGTTGTAGGCAAATGGATTAATCTTTGATTGCAATAAAATTTTGCATTATTTAGCCGATTTTAAGCGTTCCAAATCGTGTTTTTGAGATTTTTGAATTAAGTTTTTTGTTATTTTTCAAAAAAGCATAAAAAACATGGATATTTTGTATTATTTAAAGTAAAAAATGGTCATTTTGCATGAAATTATTTATTATAAATTAAGGTTACAACATAAAAGTACACCTGTTTAAAGCAGTGATTGGGATTTTGCGGACAGTAATTAATAGAGAGTAAGGATTTTTAACACACTGCTGCTATACAGAAATGACTAAATCAGAGCAAGAAGACAGTAAGTATAACTGGGTACTGCAATTACAAAATATGCTGAAACACGCTCAACTGGAAACTGAATTCATCAATATTGATAAGGACTACCTAAATAAGAAAAGCCACATACTAATAGAAAAATATAAACTGCCCTGTGTAAACTCTGATGTGCTGATGCTGCAGTAATAAACAGCCCTTGTTCAAATCAGAACACTAAAGACGCACGCGATCAAAGCTGAACACTACACACAACAGCTGGAATGGAATACAGTGAGAATGATTCAAAACCTCAGGTCAGGGCTTCTCAGGGTTGTCTAGAGTGAAAAAGCAATCAACCTGAACGAAATGAACAAACTATGGAAAGGAACTAGTGAAAATGACAACTGTGACCTGTGCGGTAGGGAGACAGAGGACATATTTCACATAATGTTTACCTGCCCACATTATAGATCCTCCAGAATTAAATTTCTCGGCCATTACAAAACAAATGGTAACTGCTGATAACTACATAAATATTTTATTTAAACAACACAACGCAACTGACAACTACAAGAATATCCTTAGTTTTTGGGACGAAGCAGTGAAAACTCGAACACACTACGACGACTGTACGGATGACATATCAGTGATCAACTGATACCTGGAAAGAAGAAATACTGGATTAACATAGTGTAGCCAGACGTACTGGATTTTCCAGCACAGTAGTTGTTTTTCACTCGCTGTACTTATTAACAGAAAAAAAGGATGAGTGACTTTTTATCACTATTTATAATTCTAACTAACTTCAATCATTACTTAGGAGCGCAAGTCACCCGTTAATATAATAACTACTACTAAATATTGAAACACGGAATACTGTTAACTTAATAGGTGATTTTAAAAATCTTGTAAATGTTTTAATTTGAATGTTGTATGGGCCAAGGCCAAATCGACTTAATGAAATAAATTATTATTACTATTTAAATTAAGTGTAAAAATTTATTTATGCTGATTTTTGTGATACATTATTTTTGTGTACTTTTGTTTGTTTATGTCTATGATAATTTCTTTTAGTATATATTCGTCCACATTTACAATTTTATTTTTTATTCCTGTTTTTGTTTGCACAATTTCTACAAGAGTTGTATGTTTTATAAAACATAGAAATGTCTTTAGTATTCTTACAACGTTTACAGACCTTAGCCCCCATTTAATTAAGACAAAATTTAACAATATACATTTTTTTAAAACAATAACATTATCAGTTGCTTTTTACAGTGGCAATTTGTTTTAGTCTCTGATACTTTATTTAATGTTGGATGCAGGCAAATTAACAAATCTTCGATTTCAATGAAATTTTGCATTATTTAGCTGATTTTAAGCGTCTTAATCGGTTTTTGAGGTTTTTGAAATCAGTTTTTTGTTGATCTCCAAGAATCGCAAAAAAGCGGGGGTTTTGTGTATTATTTGAAGTAAACATTAGATAATTTTAGTTATTTTAAGCATTTTGTAAAACGTCCCAATTATTGTGTCCCAGGACCGGTTTTATATACTCTACTTCTGGTAGTACTACTTCAGCGTAAACTGACCTTCTTCTCTCCCCAACAAGCTTGTGACCAATGTACTCTATCCATTGTTTCAATTCTGCTGGAAACTCAAACGTCGATACGGATATCAGTGTGGATTGTTCGAAGGTAATTGTGTTAGGGGACACTATTGAAACTGGTAACTTTGATAAAAAATTTACTTCTTTCTGGACAGCTTTTCTTGAAGGCTTATTAAGTGCAGTCTGTATGACTGTTGCTGCGCCCTTTTTTCTGACATGCAAAGCTGGATTTTTAGAACTTCTAGATTCTTGGACCTATAATTTGGTACTTTGTCAGATGCTGCATTGATACTAGTTGATTCAATTGTAAGAGTTTAAATTTGTATACTTCTTGACGATGTCCGACCCTGTGAATTATTAAAAGCTGTAGTATTGCCTAGGTCTTGACTTGACTTTGAACCTACATTGGTACTTGAATTCTGAAGTTGTCTGAACCTTTTTGGTGGAACAATTGATTGAATTGAGCGCAGTGATCGGATGGGTATAGTTAATCTTTTTGAATCCAACGTTTGGTGTACGACATTGTTTGGTTCTCGTTTCGGCATTATCAGTAATACAATACTTGCGTTCCTTTAAATTTTAAGAAACTCTTTTATTTTTCACTGTTTATTTACTTCCAATATAAACACATTAAGGTTAATTTAAATTAAAAAAACAAAATAGGATTGACCTACTGCTAGAACTACGAATTTATGTAATTCACAAGTTATAATATCTACATATATAAAGGAATTAGTATGAATTAACAGTATGCAGTAGATCTTCAACATTTGCATTCATAATTTATTGCTAATATAACTCGTTTACTGGAAATAACATGAATTGCACATAACTGAAACGTTTCATAGGCATTTTAAAGTTAGAGAACGCTGAACGATCAGGAAACAAAACTGGCCATTGATAAGAATAATGATGAATAAAGTCGTAATAAAAAATAATTTATTATAATAGGTAAGGTAGGTGTTCCTAATTGTAATAAGGACTTAATTGTGATAATCTCTTACTAGAGACTGATTTTCAAACCGATCACGATATAAATTTCACACAATCTTCTCAACGGCTGATTGTATCAAAAATAAAACAGGCAGATGATTCCATCGAATTTTTCTAATTTAAATAATGAATTATCACAATTAGGAACACCTACCCTACCTATCTTATAATAATAGTGAACAGTAAAAGTACCTACAGTATACAGTTAGTCACTTTGTCTAATAAATATGATAGTATTTAAGTACCTACGTATGCACTTTTCTAATTGTATATAAAATAATGAGCACAATACGAATGCGGATTAATACAACTTTGACCTTACAATTCAAATGACACTCAAGTAGTGTAAACAACTGACTGACAATTGATGAAACATCCAGATCGGGCAACATCCGGATGCGCGGACGATTGACCAAACTGACGACGTTGACATGACAGTACTAACGATTGACGATGAACCAGTAACCCCCCACCTGGTTTCATGCGTTGGTTTACAACTGTGACTGAATACTGTATTTACAATTTACCTCAGGCACCAAATACTTTTAAGTATAACTTCAAAATTTTGAATCTGAATGACTAACAACTAGGGACACATGGAAAGAGCTGTGCGTGCAAAACTGCAAATGTTGAATGTAGGTACTCAGTAGATTCAAAAGTGCACTGGGACGTAAAAGACGAGAACGGGCAGCAGCTATAGGCAACTAAAAGGTCGCTGCGGCGCCACTGTATTTTTCTTGAAAAGCGCCCTCCGTGTAGAATATATCAGACACGATGGGGTTTCCCACCAGCAGCGTGTAGTAGTTTGTATTTGATATGGTTTCACATTGCAATGTCAGAAGTATAAACTGCAGTAATTAAGTTTTAATTATTATTGTAAGGTATTAGTCACTATGACCTCAAATTCCTTATTCGATAAAAATATAAAGGTATGCACTTATATTATCGGTATGTTTCACAGTTAAATGAAGAAGAACCGATGATAAATGAAGGATGATGTTCGTGTCAGGCAGGAATTAGTGGTACTAAATGCAAGCACTCCGCTGCCGTAGTTTTGTATGCCAACAGTTGCGATGGAGATTTTGGTACTAGTAATCCAAGAAAATAGGGAATTTGAAAACGAAAGGGTACCTATTCTCAGGGGGAATATTCTGTTATATTCTCATGTTTAGGTCCCACAGATTCAGAAAGTCGGCCGATGGCCAGACCGGAGTACTTGGAAAAGTATTTTAATCTGCCTTCTTGGTCTACATAGTGAGGTAATGTTTTGTGCTCAGGGTATTCGTCAGCCAGTTACATTCCGTATCGACAACTTTCCCGATATTAACTGTAGTTTCATCCAAAATTTTGAAAGCGGAGACAGTTTAAAAGTATAACTGAATCTGATTTATTAGTCATTTAGTTGTACAAGATTTACTGACCAAAAGGTAGCGAAAAATGTACAGGCAGAACCGACTGGGGATTTGTTTTTAATTTCCTGAAACTCCGACATACCTTCATGTTTCCTTCATTTTCTGCGTCTAATGCTACTTCATTAGTACTAATTGTAAGGGTTGCACTTTGTACTGTTGCTGTTCCGTTGAATTGAAATTGTATTACAGGTTATATTGAGAACCGGTGTGGCGACTGATTGAACGGCCTTCGTTCTTTTAATTACTCAATTAAACCGGTCCTCAGTTTGCGGTGCACACAAACCTCTACCTTGGCCAGTAAATCTTGTACACTAAATTAGATTCAGTAATACTTTTAAACCCTGTCTCCACTTTCAAAATGTGGATAAAACTACAGTTTAATATCAAGGAAGTTGTCGGTAGTAAGGAAGTGACGACTTCCATTAATTCCTGTCTGATACGAACACTATCCTTCACTTATCATGCGTTCTTCATTTAACCGTGAAACATACACATAAATACATATAGTAAAAGTATAAGAACACTCGTACCTAGTTAGGGTTCAAATGAAAACATTAACTAAAGACTGTAATGTTATTAGCAATTTAACTATGTTGTATGTACTACAGGATAATCGTTAAATGTACATACCTTTAGCTTTATCGAATAAGAAAGAGGTCATATTTTGACTAACACTTTACAATAGTAATTAACACTTCATTAATTAATTACCAAATGCGTTTCGAGAAGTAGAGATTACTTGACTATTTGGAATTAAATGAGCAGTTTACTTCATTAGGCCGACTAAAACTATGTAACTGCAATACTACATCTGCCCCTGACGCCCCATGCGTTGTCTCCGGTCTGCTCACCACTGTGAAATTGGCGCCCTACGTTTCTCACTCTGTGGTTCCCTATTCTATACACTTGGATTTTTTGAATCTTTAGCTCCCATAGTAAGGAAGCTGGCAAGCTGGCCAAACGCCGAATTCTGGAGGTACAATTCGGCTAGGTTATGTTAGTTAAGTTAGGTTTCACTTATTTAAGTTAATCGTTGTAGTTATAAAAATATTCCGGAGACATAACTGAATGGAGTAACAACAACAAACTGAAATTGACTAGTATGGCCGTGCGTTAGTCTAGCATTTATATATCGCTAACAATTTTTTCTACATCTCCTATAATTTGGATAAAAAATTAAAAATGAAGTTACAACCACATTTGATACACCATTTGAAAGCCCTTATTGAGTAGATTCCAAAACCGAAGAGTCCGCGGCAAGTATCCAGGCACCTTAAGGGTCAAAATCGCTATTTTGTGATTTTTTTGCAAAAAAATTAAGAATAGAGTAACACACACATGTGACACACCATTTGAAAGCCCTTCATGAGCAGAATCATAAAACTAAAAGATCGCTGCAAGCATCTGGGCATGTTCAATGTTAAAATCGCAATTTTGTGATTTTTTTGCAAAAAATTAAAAATGAAGCTATAGCCACATATGATACACCGTTTGAAAGCCCTTGATAAGTAGAATTCGATAGTAATGAGCGCGCGGCAAGTACCTGGGCAAATTAAAGGTCAAAATCGCCTTTTTGTAGTTTTTTGCAAAATTTCTACATATGTCCTATAATTTAGAAAAAAATTAAAAATGAAGTTACAACCACATATGATACACCAATAGAAAGCCCTGAATGAGTAGATTCCAAAACCGAAGAGTCCGCGGCAAGTATCCAGGCATCTTGAGGGTTAAAATCGCGATTTTGTGATTTTTTTGCAAAAAAATTAAAAATAGAGTAACACACACATGTGACACACCATTTAAAAGCCCTTGATGAGCAGAATCCAAAAACAAAAACATCGCCGCAAATATCTAGGCATGTTCAATGTTAAAATCAAAATTTTTGATTTTTTTGCAAAAAATTAAAAATGAAGGCTAGCCACATATGATACACCGTTTGAAAGCCCTTGATAAGTAGAATTCGAAAATAATGAGCGCGCGGCAAGTATCCGGGCAAATTAAAGGTTAAAATCGCCTTTTTGTAGTTTTTTGCAAAAAAATTAAAATTGGGTTACACATATACATGATGCCCAATTTGAAAGCTCTTGACTAGTAGAATCCAAAACTAATGAGCACGCTGCAAGCATTCGGGCATTCTGAGGTTAAAAAGTGCGTGTTAGTGGTTTTCATATGCTCACACATGTATTCACTATTGAGTTTTGTCTGGATCACGTGTTATGTACATACCTATTTCTGTGTTTTCTGGAAATCACCCCAACACTTTGAGAGTACTTGAACGAATACACAAGCAAGCAACCCGTAGGCCGACGGTCTGTAAGAGACCAGTTTAAAGCTAAAACAAAGGGCGCAGCCTCTTGCATACGCATATACTTTAACCTTCTTTAAACTGTTACCCCTAAAAATTGACGTACACTGAAACAAGCGTTTAACATTTCTCGTAAGTGTATATATTGTCAGTACGAGGCCGGTGCTGCGCGTAATGACTGACATTCGCAGTAGGCCACGAATCTGTCATACGCCAGTACTGCTAAGAATAAATAATATGCGCCGTAGGCCAAAGGACTTTAATAAAGAGGCTAGTACTGAGCTGTATGAGTGACATGCGCAGTAGGCATTTGGTCTGTAAGAGACAAGTTTTGCCGCGGGTAGAGTGATATGCACCGTAGGTACATGGTCCGTTAGAACCTAGTACTGCTCGGAATGACTGACATCCGCCGTAGGCCTAAGGTCTGCAACTGGTCAGTAATGCTCGGAATAAGTGACGTCCGCTGTGGAACTAGGGTCTGTAGGAGGCCAGTACTGCGCGGATTGAGTGACACGTGCCGTAGGCCTAAGGTCTGTTAGAGGCCAGTACAGCGCGAAATGAGTAGAACGCGCCGTAGGAATAGGGTCTGTAAAAAGCAAGTACTGCCGCGGGCAAAGTGACATGCGCCGTGGGCCTAAGGTCTTCAACAGGTCTTTACTGCTCGGAATGAGTGGGCTTATGGTTTTTAAAAATTAAGTACTGCCGCGGGCAAAGCCGTATGCGCCGCTACCCTTAGGTGTGTTACCGGCCAGTACGGCGTGTAATGAGTGACAGGTGCCGTAGGAATAGGGTCCGTAAGAAGCAATTACTGCCGCAAGCAGAGTTATATGCGCTGTAGGTGTTGGGTCTATAAGAGTTTAGCAATGCGCGGTATGGATGACGTGCGCCGTAGGTCTAGGGTCTGTAAGAGTCTAGTACTGCCCGATACAATTGATATTCGCCATACTCCTAAGGTATATAAGATTGCAGTACTGCTCGGAATAAGTGACGTGCGATGTAAGCCTATGATCTGTAAGTGGCAAGTACTGCCGCGGGCATAGTGATGTGCGCTGTGGTTCTAGGGTATAAAAGAGGCTAGTACTGGGCGGGATGAATGACATGCGCTGTGGTACTAGGGTATGCTAAAGGCCAGCACTGCTCGGAATGAGTTACATGGAACGTGGGCCTACGGTCCGTAACAGATCAGTACTGCTCGGAATAAGTGACGTGCGCTGTGGAAATACGGTCTGTAAGTGGCTAATAGTATGTCGAATGAGTGACGTACGCTGTGAGCCTATAGGGTCTGTAGGAGGCAAGTAGTCTGTTTGAGGACTGTACTGCGCGGAAGTTATATGCGCCGTTGGCCTATTGTTCGTAAAAGGCAAGTACTGCCGCGGGGAGACTGCTAAGCTTTGTAGGTCTAGGAACTGTAAGAGTAAAGTACTGTGCGGAATGAGTGACAGAACCCGTAGGGCTAAGGTCGTGAGTAGGCCAGTACTGCTCGGAATGAGCGATGTGCGCTGTGAAACTATTGTCTCTAAGATTCCATTACTGCGCAAAATGAGTATTTGCCGTAGGAATTATCGTATGTAAGAAGCTAGTTCTGCCGCGGGCTGAGTGTTACGTACTGTAGGTCTTGGGTCTGTAAGAGTCTAGTACTGCGCAAATGAATGACATGAGCTGTAAGTCTATGGTCTGTAGCAGGCCTGTGCTGCTCGAAATGAGTGACATGCGCTGTCGAATATGCGTCTGTAGTAGGCTCGTACTGCGTAGAGTGACTGAAATGCGCTGTGGACTTGGGGTATGTCAGACGCCAGTACTGCTTGGATTAAGTGACGTGGGCTGTGGAACTAGGGCAGCCTGTAAGAGTCTGGTGCTGCGCGGAATGAGTAAAATGCGTGGTAGGCTTTTAGATTCCATTACTGTTCGGAATAAGTGACATGCGCTGTGGAACCATAGATGGCCGAACTCAATGAGAGGAGGGCAGACCTCAGCCCAAAAAGTGGCCTCAAGTACCCTCCCCTCATTGAGGTGAGGTCGAGGCCACAAATTTTTTATCAGCTTGAGGGGAGGGAAGGTCGAGGGCAAGTAAAATGGCCATCTATGTGTGGAACTAGGTTCTGTAAGAGGCTAGTACTGCGCGCTACGAATGACATGCGCTATGTGCCGAGGGTACTTTACAGGCCAGTACTGCTCGAGATAAGTGACATGTGATATAGACCTAGGGTCTGTAAGATGCTAGTACTGCGCGGAATGGATGACATGCGCTGTGGTAGTGGCAAATGTTAGAGGAAAGTTGTAAAATCAAATAAGTAAACCCCTTATTCGGGATGGTGCGGGTCATAAGAAGAAATTAAATAGAAGATTAGGAGAAATACTTTAAAGTTAGAAAATTAGTATTTTTATTCACACAGACACACATTCACACAGGGACAAAGTAATTTTCCATGTCTTGCCTCATCGGCTTCTGCTCGCACTCTCCGACTTTAGGACTTTTGATTGTACATTGCGAATCGACAACCGTCGATTCAAACTTATTTGTGTTTGGACAAGACCAAACAGGATTGAACATAAAGTAACCGCATCGCGGTGCTAGGGTCTACTCACAAATTACTTGTCACACAACTGACCATACCCATCACATTTATAACTATTATGAATGTCACATTTACACATCTATCGGACAGAAAATACAATTCTTTACCCGAATTCATTGAGTTACATTAACACATACATACGCTAGGCGTATAAACTCTATAATTTCCAACAAAAGTACTGCTCGGAATGAGTGACATGCGATGTCGGCCTAGGGTCTATACGATTCAATTACTGTAGCTGGCTGAACGATATGCGCCATAGGTCCAGGGCCTGCAACAGTCTAGCACTGCGCGGAATGAGTGACATGCGCGGTAGGCATAAGGTGTGTAACAGACTAGTACTTCTCAGGATGAGTGACGTGCGCGGAGGAAATACGGTCTGTTAGAGGCTAGTGGTGCGCGGAATGATTGACATGCGTTGTGGGCCTACTGTCTGTAGGACACAAGAACTGCTGCGGGCTGTATCATATGAGCCGTAGGCCTTAGGTCTGTTTAAAGCCAGTTTTGGGCGGAATAAGTGACATGCGCTTTTAACTTAGGGTCTGTAAAATGCAAGAATTGCCGCGTTCAGAGTAACACCCTCTTAAGGTCTAGGGTTTGTTGCCGGCCAGTACTGCGCGGAATGAGTGACATGCGCTGTAGGCCTAGGGTATGTTGCTGGCCAGTACTGCGCGGAATTAGTGAATTGTGCTGTAGGCCTAGGGTATGTTTTACGCCAGTACTGCTTGGAATGTGTGATATACTTCGTAGGTCTAGGGTCTGTAGGAGGCAAGTACTGCGCGGAATGAGTGATAGGAACCGTATTCCTTAGGTCTCTAACATGCCAGTACTGCTCGGAATGAGTCATGCGCGCTAAAGAACTTGGGTCTGTAAGAGGCCAGTACTGCGCTGAATGAGTTACATGCTATATGAACCTTGGTTTTGTAAGAGGCCAGTACTGCGCGGAATGAGTTACATGCTATGTGAACCTAGTTTTTGTAAGAGGCCAGTACTGCGCGGAATAGTCTAAGTGGCATGCGCAATGGGCCTAGGGTATGTAAGAAGCCAGTGCTATTCGGAATGAGTGACAAGCGCTGTGGAACCATAGATGGCCGACCTCAATGAGAGGAGGGCAGACCTCAGCACAAAAAGTGGCCTCAAGTACCCTCCTCTCATTGAGGTGAGGTCGAGGCCACAAATTTTTTATCAGCTTGAGGGGAGGGAAGGTCGAGGGCAAGTAAAATGGCCATCTATGTGTGGAACTAGGTTCTGTAAGAGGCTAGTACTGCGCGCTACGAATGACATGCGCTATGTGCCGAGGGTACTTTACAGGCCAGTACTGCTCGAGATAAGTGACATGTGATATAGACCTAGGGTCTGTAAGATGCTAGTACTGCGCGGAATGGATGACATGCGCTGTGGTAGTGGCAAATGTTAGAGGAAAGTTGTAAAATCAAATAAGTAAACCCCTTATTCGGGATGGTGCGGGTCATAAGAAGAAATTAAATAGAAGATTAGGAGAAATACTTTAAAGTTAGAAAATTAGTATTTTTATTCACACAGACACACATTCACACAGGGACAAAGTAATTTTCCATGTCTTGCCTCATCGGCTTCTGCTCGCACTCTCCGACTTTAGGACTTTTGATTGTACATTGCGAATCGACAACCGTCGATTCAAACTTATTTGTGTTTGGACAAGACCAAACAGGATTGAACATAAAGTAACCGCATCGCGGTGCTAGGGTCTACTCACAAATTACTTGTCACACAACTGACCATACCCATCACATTTATAACTATTATGAATGTCACATTTACACATCTATCGGACAGAAAATACAATTCTTTACCCGAATTCATTGAGTTACATTAACACATACATACGCTAGGCGTATAAACTCTATAATTTCCAACAAAAGTACTGCTCGGAATGAGTGACATGCGATGTCGGCCTAGGGTCTATACGATTCAATTACTGTAGCTGGCTGAACGATATGCGCCATAGGTCCAGGGCCTGCAACAGTCTAGCACTGCGCGGAATGAGTGACATGCGCGGTAGGCATAAGGTGTGTAACAGACTAGTACTTCTCAGGATGAGTGACGTGCGCGGAGGAAATACGGTCTGTTAGAGGCTAGTGGTGCGCGGAATGATTGACATGCGTTGTGGGCCTACTGTCTGTAGGACACAAGAACTGCTGCGGGCTGTATCATATGAGCCGTAGGCCTTAGGTCTGTTTAAAGCCAGTTTTGGGCGGAATAAGTGACATGCGCTTTTAACTTAGGGTCTGTAAAATGCAAGAATTGCCGCGTTCAGAGTAACACCCTCTTAAGGTCTAGGGTTTGTTGCCGGCCAGTACTGCGCGGAATGAGTGACATGCGCTGTAGGCCTAGGGTATGTTGCTGGCCAGTACTGCGCGGAATTAGTGAATTGTGCTGTAGGCCTAGGGTATGTTTTACGCCAGTACTGCTTGGAATGTGTGATATACTTCGTAGGTCTAGGGTCTGTAGGAGGCAAGTACTGCGCGGAATGAGTGATAGGAACCGTATTCCTTAGGTCTCTAACATGCCAGTACTGCTCGGAATGAGTCATGCGCGCTAAAGAACTTGGGTCTGTAAGAGGCCAGTACTGCGCTGAATGAGTTACATGCTATATGAACCTTGGTTTTGTAAGAGGCCAGTACTGCGCGGAATGAGTTACATGCTATGTGAACCTAGTTTTTGTAAGAGGCAAGTACTGCGCGGAATAGTCTAAGTGGCATGCGCAATGGACCTAGGGTATGTAAGAAGCCAGTGCTATTCGGAATGAGTGACATGCGCTGTAGGCCTAAGGTCTGTTAGAGGCCAGTTAGTAGCTAAAAAAACAAGGGGCGAAGCCCCTTGTTTTTGAGTTTTATAAATTAATGCTACACTCTTATTTGTTGCAGTACCTACGACAATTTCCGACGCAGTACGTGAAACCGCAGTAGTTTATTTACACAACACTAAGTTTTCATGAAAT
>JAQFZC010004703.1:0-15556 GCA_034695205.1 Dicyrtoma fusca | reverse complement strand
CGAAAGTTAATATCAATTACCTGGTAACATCAAAACCAATAAAACTTCAACAAAACTAAAAATAAATTAATGTTTGTTAACAATGTTAACTTTTACTTGCAATGCAAAAATTATTCATACACAATACATTAGCTTGATGAAATGTTGAATGTTTGTTTTTAAAAATGTGAATAGTTGACAGTCAACAGTTGGATACTAACCTTAGGATTTTTTAGCAGTAGAGTGTGCAATGAGCACGTAAAAATAATCTGAAACAAAATTCTGTAGAATCGAACACTGACAGACTGACATACAACATAATGGTTTTTTGTAAATCAGCATTTTGCGTAATCCTCAAACTACTAATCTGTCACAATCTGATTGCAAAATGGATTACATTTTCAACTACAATAGCAGCAGCAGAGCACAGAATAGCTATTAATGAACCCCTGTCATTTAATTTAAGACCAATTTTGAAAAATTACAACACCTGCGTCATACAAATAGTGACTGTTGCCTCCGAAAACGGTCCCGGTCAACAAATCGAAAATGTCCAAGCAAACTACAACGAAATTCAAACACCCATCGTTCTTTCCCGGGTAATGGAGGAACAAAAAGCTAAACAGGCAAAGGTGTACAAGCTCCGAAATACCGACTGTTCCCTTCAAACAGTGCTATTGTGCACGAAAAAATCAGAATCCACCAACCGAGACCAAGGTCCGATGAACAAAGACGAAGATTTATTCGGTTTGGACACGGATTTGAATGGAGAAAATCTACTATTTATGTTAGGCGAAGCACACGGTGCGTTCCCTAAATATTTCAGGAATTACGGCGGCCTATTCACGAGAACACAAATATTCGTCATTTGTCAAAAAGACGTTGACGTTGGCCACAACCGAAAAAATCTGTTAGATTTTGTTTTACAAGCTGAACAGGTCACAAATGGAGCTTTGAAGCTGCCACCCATCTTTGTTCTGAATTTTAAAATCCATGTTGATCGCTCCTTTACAAACCTACAACAAAAAAACGACTCTGATTTAGATTTATTTCCTCCGAATTCGAAAACGATCTTGGTAATAAGCGAAGCATTCATTTTTTGCCCCTACTGCAGTCAATTGACTGGCAAAAAGAAAGCTAATCGGCTGCAAGAGCTTATTGCCTTTCAATGCCCCAAAATATTGCCTAACAATGGAAACCTTGGTAGCGAGCCCTGCTTTGACCTTTTGACCCAGTACCACATAGCTCTACTGAATGGTGGAAGGAACGTCAACTGGCAGGTTGCTATCGGACCACAAAAGTTTGTATACGACGAATGGATTGGTCCAAATGACCAGAGTGGGTCCACTTTTAGCAGAATTAACCCGATCAACGTTATTTCCTCAGTTCTGGCCACAATCGAATCCGTTTTAAACACAACTCTCAACTTTAGTCCGAGTGGACGGGAATTTTTTAGAAAAAACCGAAAAATTAACGAAAATGACCCGAAAATCGTACTTTCAACTCATTCAGCACGAAATGATGAGTGTCAGTCACTCAAGGTCATCCCCCACAAATTCTATGTTCAGGGGCCAACTGAGACATTCACTTTCATCACCTCTGATGGGGTCATTAGGACAAATGGGAACGTCCACATACTCTTTACCAGACCATTTGCAGTCGATGTATGGATTTATTTCGGGACCGTCTTTGTGATGCTGGTCACAATCGTGTCTGGGGCATACTGGCATTTTCAGAGGGAGCGTCCCAACACCAACACGAAAACTAACGCCACCCTTATGGAGGCCACGGTCGCCAGCTTCCTCTGGGCCTTTGGGGCATTGATTGAACAAACGAATAAAATCACGCCACCTGGTGTCAATGTTGACGCAAAAGTGCCCCAGGCCAATGTAGGCAATAATTTACGACTCGTCAGATTTTGCAGCATAATTTTCTGCTTGTGGCTTCTAATGGGGATCATTATCACAAATGCTTACAGGGGATTTATTAAATCAGATTTTGTGGCGCCACATCCGTACACTACGAACTGGACCTCAATCGATGAACTTTACCATGCTAATTTCACATTTTACCAGGCGTTGGACCAGTCAAGTTGCAAAATACTGGCGAAAAAAAAGAGGGATGCAGATCTCTGTCCTCTCCCAACTGCAAATATGGACCATCAAGGTATGGTCATTGTCACAGAGGAAGTTCCAGAATGTGCCTTTTTCTTTGAACTTCTTGAACACCTGAACCTTGCCAAAACCGTCGAAGCCATACCCAACATTATAAACGAAAGGATACAAATCCGTTACTTTTGCATCGATGAAATGCCAAATGTAATTTCGAGGAATCTGTCTACATCACCCAAAACAGCTTATATTACAAAATCTCAAGAGTTCCAGTACTTCTGGTCATTTTTTGAGCGGGAAATGGAAAGGAATTCTAGCTTTAAATTTGCTCATAATGGAAGAGATGGCGAGGATCCCAAGTTTAAAAGGGGCGAAGTTGTATTTTGTAATTCTGATGGGTTGTTGAAGCAATTCCATCGGGATCGGGTCCCAGGGTGCATCGAGAGCTTAAGTTCGAGTGGGATTTATGGGCTATGGAAATACTGGGAGAATGTAAGATTTCCTACCAAACCGAGGCAGAAAATGGCAGGATTGCCCACCAACATTCAGATTGGTTTACAGGATCAGGAAAATCCGGGGATGCCACTGTCTTTAGAAAATTCTGATATTTTATGTGTATTTTATTTTCACGTAGTTGCACTTAAAGTCGCATTTTGGTCCTGTTTTATTGAATGGCTATCCCGCAGGGACGTTCGGGTCAACTTGAGATTTATTCTGGCCTATTGGTTTCAAAAGTATCTACATTTTGTAAACAATTAAATTACTGTATTATCGTACGAACGTAATAAAAGTTAATTGGATCAAATTCGCGAGAACATTTTTTCACTTTGCGTGATTGGAACATTCATAAATATTTTGGCTAAGCTCATCAATTCATCATCATCTTCTTCTCCGTCAATCTTCCTCTTCTAATTCGAGTCTATCCCGTCGTTTCTCATACACGAAAAAAATGAGACCGAGGACGACCACCTGGACACAAATGCCACCCAATGGCCACAGGAAGAATAAATTACCTAAAATTAAAACCGAGCCATTAATAATGATCTACTGATCTGCTTTCATAAAGAATATTAGAATATCTTTGTACGTAACCATTATCTTTTCATTTTATTGCAATCATGTATTATTAAAATGTTAATTGTTGTTAGTATTATATACCTTTGACACGAACGTAGTATTCGAAAGAAGAGGTGGTCCCATTATACTCCCCAGAGCATCTGTACCTTCCACGATGATGGGCTTTTGCTTCCGATAGTATCATAAAAATCATTTGCCGAAACCAAGCTGAATAATCAAATTCCAATGGCGAGATCACCACCACTTTGTCATCTTTATTTTCTTCCATTGCTGTTAAATTCAACTCCGTGTTGTCTAAAGAAGAACAAGAATGACACAAAACAAAAATAATTCAAATTTGTTTTTAAAACTTGGAAAATCGAATTATTTATGTTGATATTCTATAAATGTTACTAAAACTACATAATTGAACTGTTGTTACCTTTGAACCATTTGAATCCGTTATAAGCAACTTCGGACTCATTGACACCAGTCACAAGAAGTTCCACGGTACAAAAGATCTCCAGTCTCTCTCCTTCGTAAACAGTCACACTTCGTTGACCTTTTTCAAATTTCCGGAAGAGTCGGAATTGTTTACTATGATGATCTTCTGGCACTTCTGAGTCCATTGATGCTCCTTAAAATATCATTACAATATTAACGATTAAGAAGAGGTCAATAATCATAATTCAATTACTGGATCAATGTTACTATTAAATTAACAACTTTAGTAGGTCGCAGGTAAATTAAAATTGGCTCCAAAACCAAAACCTGCTGATTCACTGTTCACAGAGGGAGGCTGCAATAGTAGTACGGTAAAGCAGGCGGCGAAAATAATGAAGTTCCATGATAATTTCCCCAATTTAACCATTATTAACGTGTTTTTAATTCGATTTTTTGAAGAACTGGTTTTGCTTTTAATTTTTTAGCTGATGATAAGAATTATACGGGAATTGGAAGTTAATGATAAATGCTAAAGCAGTAGACACCGTATTTGTCCACAATTTTGTCGACAATAATGGACGTTTAAAGTAATTCAAAACAAATTGTAGGTACTTGAAATTACAAAATAGAAACTGAACTGATTGCATTATTTCAGTCATTTGACGCTCTCCACTTTATTCTAAAATCTTAGGTTGTTAATAAATTAAGATTCGTCCTCGTCAGCAGTCAATAATAGCGTTTTCACATGAATAGCTAATGGAAAAATACGAGTTAAGTAATTAACTCGTGAGTCGGGAATAATTAGGCAAAGTAGACAGGTGTGGTGGAAGAGAATGAATGACGATGATGATGACGTGATGACTAATATTTTTGTAAAAAATACGTCAAAGCAATTTGAAATTATAATTACAGTAATAATGACAACGCATGGGTCTGTAGATTATTTAAATAAGTATACTACCAACTACAGATACAGCACATGCTAATTTAGCTATTCGTTTATGCTTATGGTTTGGAATTTTTGTAATCGCTATTATTGTTTTCATTTTTTTTATTGAAAATTTAACTTTTGAGACAAAAAATATAACAATACTAACAACTAAACGCTCACTAATTACAAAGCAGAATAAAGGATGTGACAAAGGTCACCAAAAATAATTAAAATAATTGCAAACTCACTAGTAAAATGAATAGTGGGCCCTAAGATAGGTAATTTCGTAAGTTGTAAAGGTGATTGTGCAAAACAGAATATAAAGACCAACTTATTGACTTAAATAAAACTTCAATTAGTTCTTTAAAACATTTTCAACTTGACACGTCGCATGGCAACGGAAGTCGTCATGAAGGTCAGGATAAGCATCAACTTTAGAAATCTTAATCCCCCAATTGTTCGCATGCCCGGACCGGACATAATTTTGATGACGAGAATGAGACACCAACCAACTAATTATTGTGTCATACAGAACAATCTACAAGTAGACACTTTTTAAACTATTAAAATATCTTATTAGGTATGTACGCAAGTAGTAACAATAAAGTGGACCGAATTCAAGTGCAGCCTTTCATTTTGCATAATTGAATCAATCGTAAATCGAAATATTTAAGCTAAAAATATAGTAAGCTCGTCTAATGTATTACATTACAAGATGGAGTGTTGAATTACATTGATTATGATTATGCACTTCAAAAGGATGCATTTGACATTCTTCAAAAAAGTCATTCTAAAACTTTTAACAAAATTAAATCAACACAAACACAAGTATTTTAAAAGCTAGGTGCTCTGATTAAATGTTTTAGTGCTTACATAATATTGCTGCTATTAACTAAATTATTAATACTATTAGATTATTTTGTACTTTGTATGTGAAGCTCTTTACTAAATAAATTGACATCTAAGATCTTATAAGAACAATCAAGGTTGCAATACGCTATAAATAACTTTGTTACTGTACAAAAGCAACTCGATAGTAGAGGGCATCACAATTGAACTAGATTTCGCAAAGAAAGGAACAGCAAAGCAGCACCGTGCAACAACTTGATAAAAATGGGTCAAATTGTAAAAACATTGTCTTTGGGAGATTTTTAGTGAAGCGAATCATGGATCGTAAAGGATTTTTCGTTATTGTTAAACTAGTTTTGTGCACCCAGGTATTGTGTATTAATGGATCTGGGATTTCTGCCGAAAATTACAACAAAATCATTGAGGCGCCTCAGTCGTTCTATGAAATCCTTCATCATTTCAATTCTTGCCTCTTTCATCTGGTACAGTACTCTAAAAATAAATCCCAGAACAGCCACTGCCCCACACAGAATGAGAGGATGGAAATGGAAATCAATACCGATTACCGCTATACTTCTATCCCCGTAATACTGACCGAAATAAAACTGAGCTCTGAGCCCCCAAACGTTACCGTGGTTTCCCCACCGGAACCGAAACGAGAAGAAAATTTCTTCAATTTTCGGCACACTAGATGCGCCGTACAAATCACAGTACTGGGATCGAGTCCTTTTGAATTTCAAAATGAGTTCCAATCACATGCTCAGTCACCAGGAAATGCAAAAGATGCTTTCAATGCCCTTTCCGATATCAAGAGTTTATTTACGCTCTTTCAAATTTTGATTACTTGGAGCAAAAATCCCATCGATTCCGTCCAAAAAGGGCTGTACAATTTATTGCAAGAAAATCGGAATGGGATTATAACAGGAGTTTCAAAATTCCCTCCAATATTTGTGGTCAATTTTGAAATTCAAGGCCAAATTATTCAAACGGCCGTAAAAGGCCGTATCGACCCTGATTTTTGGAACGGTTACATTTTTTGCTGGCTTACAACAAATCTTTATCAACAACCGAATAAAAAAAGTCAGCTAATTGAGTTTAAATGTTCCCGCGAAGGAAATACAGATGGAGACACCTGCTTCGATCAAATTCTTAAAAAATACGCGGAAATTTTAAACGACGGTAAGGACGTCCAATGGGAGGTCAAAATCGGTCCCCAGAAATTCTTAGAGGAGCGAATCCACGGTCTCGACGATTCTTGCAACCAGAATTTGTCCCCATTTAGCCGAGTAAAGCCCATGAATTCCATTTCAGCTGTTTTAAACCTGATTGAATCCAACTTAAACAAAACTTTACTAGTTGAAAACCCTCTCGAAATTAATTCAAATGGTTACGGTGGTGGAAACGCTAACGGAAATTACCCTAGTCACCCAAAGATAGTACTTTCTACGCATTCAGCTCGAAATAAGGAATGCCAGTATCACGGGTCCTCATACAAAGATCACATCATGGGTCAAACAGAGGGTTTTAACTTCATTACATCGGATGGGCTCACCAGCAACCATAATAATAATAATAGTGAAGCCAATAATGGAAATTTGAATCAAATCCACACTATTTTCACACGACCTTTCCAATGGGATGTTTGGCTCTGTCTTGTGGGAATAACTGTTGCATTGGCGACCGTCCTGAGTGGGGCAACGTGGTATTTTCAGGGGAAAGAGAGCGACGCTAGTTTTACGGAATTAACGGCCGCCAGTGTATTTTGGTTCTATGGCGGGCTTGTTGAGCAGGCAAACGACGACAGCTATGTCAATAATGATAAAGTCAGGTCAAGGGCTGCATCAGTCGTTCGATTTTGCTCCTTCGTTTTGAATTTTTGGCTTCTTTTGGGCATCGTTCTCACGAATGCTTATAAAGGAATTATCAGATCCGATTCTGTCAGTCCAATTCCATTGAGAACCACGTGGGAATCCATCGATGAGCTCTACAAGGCAAACTTCACACTCTACCAAGCTATCAAGAATTGCTCCTTGATGGCTAACGTGGTCCCGGGCACTAAATTCCATTGCGATAACCGACATTTGCAAACTCAAGGCGATAAAAATGCTGGGGGAAATGCGGGAAATAACTATTTACTTGTCAGGGCAGAGATACCCGAATGTGCTTTTTACTTTCAACTGTTGGAACACATTAATCAAATAAACATGAAATTGGGGCCACAAATCCCGTTAATAACCTCAACGATCGAATATTTTTGCATCGATGAAATGAACGATGTAATCGAGACGATTCTAACGAGACCCGCTACAGCCTACGTAACAAGTACCGATGAATTTCAGTATTTCTGGGCAATGTTCGAGAAACAAATGGAGAGAAATTCGAGCTTAAAATTCGCCCATGGGGCAGGGAATGACGAGAAGTTTTCAAGAGGCCAGATCCTATTCTGTAATTCAGATGGGCTCCTTCAACAATTTCACAAGGATAATGTTCCAAATTGCTTAGAGACTTTGAGCACTAGTGGCATCTACGGGCTTTGGAGGAAATGGGAAAATATTCGCTTCTCCATGAAACGTAAGTTGAACGATGCTCCCGGTGGAAATGCTAGCGCAGCGCGAACTAAAAAGGAATTTGAAAGCGAAAATAGCGACGTTCAAAGTTTGTCTGTTGAAAACTCGGATATTTTGTGCGTATTTTACTTTCACGGTTTTGTGCTTGCTTTGGCTACGCTGTGCTTAGCAATTGAATGGTTGACTGTTTTGGATATCGGGGTTTCCCTTCGCATTTCTCAAAAGGTCGATGCTAAGGGGTCATTTCATGGGGGAAACAAAATTGTGTTTAAAAAGTAGCCTTAATAAAATTATTGTAGTATTCTTATTTATTTAATCATTATTAGTTTATTAGTTAATTAGTTATTATTTCTTAGTATTGCTTTATTATTGTTGCTAACGTTTTTAGTAGGTATTACTTGTCTGTACAAATCTTTGGCGCTTTTGTCTGAAAATTTGGTAAAATAAATTGCAAACCTAAAATAATTACAAAAATTTTAGCATAAAAATATTACTTTTTTAAAAAATAGTGTTATATCCATGCTTCCATTCACCAATCTAGTGCATCAGATACGGATTCTCAGGCTACTCATTGCACTTGCACTGGTGGATTCGGATTTTGGAAGGATTATAGAGCTTTAAAAGTAAAAGCTTTAAACCTAACAGTTGTTAGTTTTAGATTTAGGTCTTAGACTCGACTACTCGATGCTCGACGTCTCAAGTCTCAAAATTTCAGTTTCTTTCATAGTAGTTTGTAAATTGTAATGCAATTTTGTAAATCCTTAATATACAAAAAATACAAGTTAAGATCGGTTGTTTTTAATCTAATTGTATAAATATATTTCTTTTGCACAGTAAAAATTTATATAAATGCTAAATTAAGCGAAAAAATCATCAAAAACCGAGTCAAAATGTCCAGCTACATAATAATAATAATAATAACAATAATTTTATTCATTGTTACGAGCGATTTGACCAGCAGGTCCATACACTCGGTGGGGTTTATCCCACAATTCCAAATTACATATAAATGAGATATAATAATAATAATAATTGAAAATTTTGATCCATGGGTAAAAGTAAGTTTAGTCTATGTATATGATCCTTGGCTTGGCTCTTCTGCTTTCCATTCTTCTTATTTCTTTTTATTTCCTCTTAGTGGGGGGTTAGATTTCGTTTTGATTTCTAGGTGTTCTAAGGCTGTAATTTGTCTTTTCGCTCTGTTGAAAATCGGGTATGTTTCTGGTGCTGGTGTTGAGGAGGTTCTCCAGTTCGAGTCTGCATGGGATGTTCGTTGCTTCTTCCTGGAGTCTAATTCTTCTTTTTCTTTTTCTTGTTTGTCTTTTTCTTCCTTTCGTCGGGCTTCTCGTTCTTTAAATCTTCGCTTACACACTTCCTCCGGAAGATCTGGATTTATGTAGATTGGTTCACCTTCTCTGTTTCTTAGTGTGTTCTTTCTGCTAATGACTAGGTCTCGGTCGCTTGTTTTGCTAAAAGTCACTATTATTTTTCTACATCTGTTGTTTTGAATCTTGCCTGCTCTTCGGGCAGTGTCGATGTTGACTTCTGCTTTTAGTTCTGTTACAAAAATATTATTCACTTTTGACCGGAGTTCCTCCGCTGTTTCTTCCTTCTTCTCTACTATACCACTTATAATAACCTTGTGTCTTCTTTCAAAGTCTGCTGCTCGGTCACACTCCGCCTTACATTTCTTTAGCTGCATTATTGCTTCTTCTTTTTCTTTTTTAAAAAGTATCATCTCTGTCTGTATTGCCCTGAGATTTCCCTCTGTTTCTTCCTTCTTCTCTTTACCATTTCTAATGTCGTTATTTCCGCTATCGACATCGGCAGCTCCTTTACACTCTGTCATATTCTTCTCTATCCGCTCCTCTAATTCCTCTTTTTCTTTCTTTAGTGATTTCATTTCTGACTGCAGAGATTCCACTGTTTTAGTTAGTGCTAGCTGCTTCTGTATCTGTCCTTCATACATTCTCTTCATCTTTGTCATTTCTTCTGTCAATTGTTCTTGAATTATCATCATTTTATTTATGTTGCTATTCGTTTTGTCCATCGTTTTATTCATGCTGCTATTCATTTTGTCCACTACTGGTGTCAATTCCATCAGTTGTTATTCCAATTTTTTAGCCATTTCTTTGGTGACTCCGGTGTGTGCACATAAAATAAAAATGTTTCTTTGTATGTATTGTGCTTCTTTTTAAATTAATACTTAATAATTACTACTCTGTTTTTAATTAAGAACTTGCCAGTTTTTAGCACCCGGTTTGACTCCAGCATTCGCTTTGCCAAAAAAGAATTTGGAAAATGATTTTTCCCTGTCAAACCGGGTCAGATTCGTCCTTTCCCGCTCACAGTCGCAGCTGCTTGGTCCTATGGTACAGTCTTTCCTGTAAAGAGTCTCCTTCCACTCTCTGCTCTTTACACTTGGTTGTGTAGGTTTTTTCTGCCCAGGTTACTGTTTTTCTGCTCAGGGTTGATGGTTTCTTTTCTTGCGGTTGTACAGACTTTTTCTAGTTTTTAACTTTTCAGAATTTTGCTATTTTTTCTCCACTAACTTTGATTTCCTGTCTTCTTTTGTTGTTGTCACTGTAGTAGGAGCACTCGTAAGTCCGGCTTAATACAATTCTGCTCTTTATTAGCTTTTTTTCACTGAAAATTTCGGTTTTTTTGTGGAGCCTAGGTGCGGTCGGTGTTGCTCGTTTCGCCGCCAAACCAAGATGTCCAGCTACATCATCGATAACGCCCTGCTACGAGAAATTCGATCCCTACCAAAACGTCCCCCACAGCGAAGCAGTGGAAAAAAAGTTCAAATTTTATTACTTTATTTTTTAACCTATTCGCAACTGGCAAACCATGAAGTTGTTTACTGCTTATATCTATATCGCAATTTGACACTTTCAAAATACCAAAACTAGAAATTTTAGAAGACAAAAACACTTCCCAAAAATTACGAAACTAGAAAAAATACGTTTCAAGAGGTTCTAAACAAGAAATCAGGACTTTTAAAAACGTTTTACACCAGAAATTAACACTTTCAAAAAGGTCAAAACCAGAAATCAGTACTTTTCAAAACGCTTCTAAACCAGAAATTAAACTTTCCAAAAAGTCAAAACTGCAAATTAACGTTTTCCAAAAGGTTCCTAAACTATAAATTGAACTTTCAAAAAGGTAAAAACCAGAAATCAGTACTTTTCGAAAGGTTCTAAACAAGAAATTAACACTACTTACAAAAAGGTCAACACTAGATATTAACACTTTCCAAAAGGTTCTAAACTAGAAATTAGGATTGCCGGTCACGTACTCGAATGCTATTTACTCGAATGCCACGTACTTAAAACCACAAACTCGAAACCATATACTCGAAACCTCCAACTCGAACCACAAACTCGAATCCATGTGCTCGAAACCACCAACTCGATCCACACACTCGAATCCACCATCTCGAAACCATGTACTCGAAACTACCAACTTGAAGCCATGACTCCTGTGCAGGGCTGGGCTGGGCTTCGGCATCAGTATTTGGTTCAAGTTTTGGTATCAATCGTGGTCGTTTCAGTATTCATATTTTTAAAAAGGCATCACTCGTATCTGCATTCGTATCTGTAAGTTGTCAGGTTGTCAGGTGTTTGTATCAGTAATCCGTATAGGACTTTGTAAGAAGGTAAACAGCTACTGAACACAACCCTTATTAAATCATGTAATTTAAGGGTTGTGTAAAAAAATACGTACGTTGATGGTGGTAGTCCAGGGTAATAAACTCTACACTCTATGCTAGGTAAGGACAACTGTTACAAAATGTACGTTTTTTGCGTTACTCATTTTTTGCAGAGCACCTTAAGAGACTCACAAACTCTCAGCGGCATAATGTGTATTTTGGGACCACATTGATATTTAAAAAGTGGGATTGCACCATTTTTGCAGCCATCTTAACACATGGAAGCGCACATAACTGGCCAAATGATTGGTACTCGCACTCTACTCAGACCTCGTACTTAAAACGTTTTCCAACTCGCAACTCGCACTCCTCTCAGGATTTGAACTCAAAAAATTGTCACTCTGCACTGCACTCGACTCGACACTCAAACCGCAATTTTTCTTAAGGATAAATTCAAAAAAACCGCGAAAGTGAATTCATGGCGGTCAGGCCGTCAGGCGGTCATGGAAAAATGCATTGGCACTCGCACTCCACTCAAAGTTGCATAGTTCGGACTCGTTTGTTTAACTCGCTTGTTTAAGAAAATAATGAAAATGATAACCAAGTAAAATTCGTAAACGAGATACGCACAAACCTGTGAAAACAAGTTCTTTGTCTCCATAGTTTTCAGATTGACAGCGTTTACGTAAGAAAAGAATAATCACTGGACTCAGTTTTCTTCCGGGCGTTGCTCGAGAAAGTTGGTTTTATGGTTCAATAATCAGATTTAGAATTTTAAATTTAGTTTTCAATTATCTGCTTTTTTAGCATAAGTTTTTTAAAACTTCCCAAGTTGGCGATAGTCGGCGAGATTTCGGATTAAAGATAATAAATAATTATAAAAATAATTAGATGACTTATTTCTTATACTTGTCTTAGTCCAAAAATTTTGACAGTCGATAAAATGTACAAACATTCAAGGTATTAAGTATTAAACATTACTTTATAATTTGTGAAGACGACAAGAATGGGACGCAACTTTATCCACAACAGCTATTCACGAAAACAATATTTCAAAGTTCGTATATTTGTATTTGAGCTTATTGATCGAGCTTAGATCTTTCTATACGCTGATTGGTGTATTCGATTTTGTGGTTTCGAGTTAGTGGTTCGAGTTTGTGATTCGAGTTTGTGATTCGAGTTGGTGGTATCGAGTACATGGTTTCGAGTTTGTGGTTTCGAGCACGTGGCATTCGAGTAAATAGCATTCGAGTATGTGACCTACTACCCAAAATATCTCAAGCGCTCCATTATTCGCCGCGATGAAAGAACCCATTTGTATGAGGCTGTGATGAGCGTCTCTGAGCCGGAAAATAAATACCGGAAATTAATGATTCAACGGACGATTGATTACGTCGAGGAGGTGATCATTGCCGCGAGGGAGTATCACGTCACACTCCCCTCCACCCTCACTGCCGTCATGATCGAAGTGGCCAGTCTCGTGACAGAGTGAGCAGTCTTTAAGCCCACGTGCTTTCCTGCGGCTCAAGTATAGTCCCATCCCTAGTCGGTAGAACATACAATCAACGATCAATACGACTTGAACCTCACACTTTTAAAATTAAAATACTATTGTGAGAAAAATTAGCATTGGGTATGTGTATGTTAGTGTATTTTGTTTTTAAATAATTACAGTACAATTTGCCAAAACAAATCTGCTATGGATTTACAACTGTAATGACTATACGCGTGTTGTACTATTGATGAATTGCGTATTTATTTTTTGTGAAAATTTTAAATCCTGTTTTACAAACCTGGAAGCTCTACCAAGAAATATTAAATCGTATTGCTAGTTCTAACTCTGTTATCAATCCATTTATGTATGTTGGTACTTTAACCTGTTCGGAACTGCGAAGCCATCAACCATGGAAAGAATGCTTTGCAAAAGTGTTTATTCTACAATAAACTTGTTCAAATAGGTCAAAACTAGAAATTAACACTTTTAAAAAAGGTTAAAACAGTAGATTAGTTTTCAAAAGGGTCAATACTATTAACTAACACTTTTAAAAAAGGACACAACAAGAAATTAGCGTTTTTAAAAGGGTCAAAACTAGAAATTGACACTTTCGCAAACCGTCAAAACGAGTAATTACATAACACTATTAAAAAAGGTTACAACAAGAAATTAGTTTTCAAAACGGTCAAAACTAGTAATTTACACTTTTTAAAAAGGTCGAAACAATAGATTATAAGTTTTTAGTGAGTTATAAAATTTTGTATATTACCGTTTCGAAAAGGGTAATTATACTAGTATTCTATTTTGTGCTTTACAAAATTTTGTTTTCAATTGTATTCAAATGGATTTGAACTGGATGACAAAGGAATGTACATTTTTGTCAATGATTTTACTTTTGTTTTCGTATTGAAATTGGCAAAGTTTTGTGTAACAATGAGACTTGATAGATTTTTGTCAGTTCAATAAAAGTCTGGTGTGCATCTACTTGGAGTTGGGAAAATCACACTGAGAAAATTTATGTTTACAAAGTACTGGTAGTTCATCCGAGCAATGGGTTCTTATAAGTCCAGTATTACTACCCTGGAGTAGAAAAGCTAAGCACTCATAGCTATCACTGGCTGAATAAACTATAGCAGATTTGAGCTCATTGTTAACTGGGGAACAAGTTGATCTCCACCAAAATCCTGATTTGTCGATCTGGTTAGTTCCTGATAACCAGTACCTTTGCTTGTCTAGGGCATTCCCTGTGATTGGATATTGAGCTTTGAGGAACAGAGATATATAGGTAAACTCATCCTGATTTTGCACTGCAGCCAAGTCTCCAAATCCACTTATTTTACATGAATGATCCGCAATTGATTGGTTGACCTAAAATAAAAAGTGCAACCAACACTTACAGGTTAATTGTTCTTGTTGTAAGGATGATATTTTTATTGATAGGAGATGTGACAGCAATTGAGTATCAAACCCTGTGTGGAGCCTTGGACACCGTGAAGCATAGAGGATTGTAGTTGTCAGGTATCTTTTTCGTTTCAGGTTTGGCACGGAGGTCATGGTCAGTTTTAACTTGAATTTAAAAACAAAATGTTTACATTTTTACGTAATGGTTTAAAATATTATAGCCAAAGCAAAATATATTACCAGTGTGCTCAAGATGAGCATCCGCTAGTCCTTTTAAAGCAGAATTATCACAGTAATCAAATTGATTTTCGCACACCCAGTAATGGTGTCTAGTCTCGCATCTATCGGGGTATAAGCCTTGATTTGGAACGTTAAACGTGGCGCTGATTACCAAACAATTTGTTAGCTTAGTATTAAATCTACCCGGGACCGGCTTGCTCAAGGTCACTGGAGTGCACTTTGACAACCATCGCCAGACCCCTTCCTCACCAAGGTCACTTCCTGAGGTCCAGTAGTCCGCTATATCCTTTTGATTTTGAGTGAGTAAGAAAGCTAAAAGAAACGTCCACTCTTCTTCATTGTCAATCGAAACTAAGTCCCATCCTATTTTATGGCATTCCCGATTAGCAGCTCCGAAGTGGCCCTGCAAGGTTAATTTCAAGTAAATACATCGAAAAAATGAAAATTCGTGATGTATTTAAACCATTCGCAATTTTCAAATAGTAAGTACTTTAACTTGAGAAAATTCATTTTAATCATTTCAACGGGGCATTATACATATAGGCCTGTTGACACGCACTCTATTTTTCGGTACGCACGACGCACGGTATACATAGAAATCACTATTGTGCTTATTATATACATACTATAGCAGTATATTTAGGTTGGACTTAGTCATGTAAAGGCAACACCTTATTTCCTGCATACTATGATAACGTTGTTTAGGATAAGGGCCTAACAGTAATTATAAAATGGTATTTTATTGTAGTTTTGACATTTTTTAAAATTATAATTTTTAGTGTTGGCTTTTTGATAATTTCTAGTGACTCATCCTTTTAAATAATATAGTTA
>JAQFZC010004702.1:0-15564 GCA_034695205.1 Dicyrtoma fusca | reverse complement strand
CTAGCTGTTCGAAGTGGTCCTGGAGCTATGCTTGGTAGTGCTGTCATTGGAGGTGTTCTCTTAGCTATGATTGAAGGTGTTGGAATTATGTTTACAAGATTTACCTCCGAGCAATTCAAGCCTCTCACACCTGTAAGTCATTCCATTTTAAGCTAAATTATGACATACGTTGTTGGGATTAAAAACAAATTAAATACGATACTATTTGTATAGTTCAAATTGAAGATTGGGTCACCTTTTCATGAAATATAACTTAAATACTTGTATTATTTGCGTTACAGGAAGAACAGATTCAAATGATGCAGCAGCAAGACCCTAACTTTATCCCTCCTGGTATTAATAGTGAAAGCTTTCAACATTCTTAATTAAATGTTCCTAGCTAGTAAAATACAATTTCACTAAATCAAACCATTTTTTCCGGACTCTCATAGATTGCTTAAGACTAAAAACATTGTGTAGAAATTACGATCGGCCCCTAAGGGACGAAGCTGAGTAAATAGTTCATGTAAATAAAACATATACACACATCGGTGTCACTCCAAACTCTATTCAATTTAGCATTGTAAACTTAGTCATATTTTCACTTTCGTCGCATTATTTGGTCGTATTCTGGCTTTTTTTTTATTTATCGTTGACCGCGGATAGTTTGACATGAAAACATATTTATGCTTATTAGTGAAATGTGTTTGAATTATTCCAGTTATTTAAAGGCATTGGCAGAACTCACCTTTGCATAAAGCCTAGTTTTCCTTAGTATTTGAGTCTATGTATAACTTTCGTGTAAATTGCAAGCGACGTCATCATTTCTATGCAGCTGCATGGGTTACAATGCAGATTCAATTTTAAAAACAACAACAATGACATTTGTAATTTATTTTGGCATCCAGTCAAGATATACAGACGCGTAACACACCTTTTCTGCCTTCATTCCATAAAAGTATCGGTGAAATATATTAAAATCAATTTTATTCATGCTTCATGTTTTACAGATATTATAGAAACCTTTCTGCTACCATCAGGTCTACTTCATATCACATGTTTAGTAAGTCTCGACGAATACTTGACAGTCACAGCCAAGTGTAGTTAGTAAGTATATCTCGTCTCATGTGTTAGAATGAATACTTGTACTAACTGCTAAGGCTGAGAAACATTTCTTCCGATAACTTCAAATTACAGACCACTTGGTTTGCCTAAAATGCACGCCAAACCTATTATAAACATACATACTTCCTTGCGTGGTTCAGATCCAGCTGGAAACCATCCCTGAAACAATGCACCATCACCGATTGGTAATTATTACAGGTCAAAAATAGTTCTCCGCTTGTTCGAGTATTACTAATAATTCGTAATTTTAGTTCTGTAGCTCCAAACCCTGCAACCTTCAAACTTTGCTAACCCATCAAGTAATCGCAAGGAAGTAAATCAAACTGCCTGCATCCTAACATGTTTTTAGTTTGCATGCAGTCTAATCACAATTTATGTTACAACCAAGTGTCCCAGCTGAATTCCAGCGTGCTTGATAATTCGTTTAAACTGCCGGTTGCTTTTCATTTTCAAGGTTCTTCTCTTGCTGTATTTGCCCTTTCGGGGATAAGTCGGAATTATGTCTCGTTCCTTTACAAACAAAGGCCCTAGCAATCTATGCCTATTAACGAAATGAAAATTGAAACTATTTCTCCCAATTCTTTGTCTCTACTATTTTCCCGTTCCAGACGAGGCAGCAGGCAAAATCGAGGCAGACAGGCAAGCATTCCATTGACGGTCGTCGTCCTTTTAGCTTGTCTCAAGTCGACATATAAAAGTCAAGTTAGGAACCTGTAATTTCCAATAAGTACCACCCATGATTCTTTTGAACCTTGCATATAATGATCAAATTAGAATATGTAGGTTGTAGTAGGTGTTTACCATAGATTCACTTGAGACATTTATAAAGAAAAGTTTCTTCCTGATCATTATATTATTTTGTTAGCAAACATCCTATTGTAGCCGGAGCTGGAGTGCAAAGTTGGACAGGTACACATTTTCATTATGCAGCAGCCGAAAAGTGTGTGGAGGTATTACTTGTAGTTGTAAGTGTAAGCGGACAGACAGACGTATTGAACTGGTAAGAATTGACCTATTTTGAGTAGAATGTTTGCCACTGGTTCAAATGTTGTCGTCATGACGACGCTTGACTCTTGACAGTTCTTCTGGTATATATTATAGTCCAATTTACTCTATTCCTTTCCTTATAATAATTCTCCTTACGTTGAAAGCTCTCACTTTTACCTGGTCTGGTCTGATTTCAGTCGGCTGCAAGAGGAACAGACACGAGACTCATAAAGTTGATCGGACTTCTCTCAGACCATCAAAAGCTAATTCCGGGTCTCCCTTCATATTTTCCTATTTTATTTCCCACTCTAAATTATTAGCAGAATCTCATTTTTATAATCAATTGTTATCCCTTAAATTTATAACTATAATTATCTTTACATAAAACGTCTTCACAACATAGAATTATAGTATAATATTAAGCTCCAATAATATTAATCATTATAGCTGCCAGATCTTATTTTTTTCTCTACAAAATCAGGGTACTGAAAATGGGAATAATTTTAGGGCAATCATCTCACCGCTAAATCTGTGCGAGCTTCAAAGACTTCAAGCAGTACTGACTCTGACTGATATGATTCGACTACGTGCCTATACATATAGCGCTGCGTAAGAAACGTGGGGAGAAAGTGAAAGTTTATGCATAGCACCGCTGCAGTCTAAGCTACACGTAGAAAAAGGTGCTGGAAGGTAAAGAAACCCGTAATGTTGTTGACACTATCGCAAGTATCAACACATGGGACGATCTACAAATAGCCCTGAAAGAGAAAAAAAAGTGAAAAAGTGATAAAGGGGGGCGGTCAATCACGGTTAAAAACTTGTTACGAGAGATAATGCTGTCAATCCGAAAGTAAAATACTGCATAAAAATGAGCTCTTCGTTTCAAATCGCATCGAAAAATGTAATAATTATTTTAATAAACGTCATATTTTTGTTCTTCGCAACGAAAGTTCAACTTAGTGAAGGAGGGTTTGCTTGCTTAGAAAATCCATGTGCTCATGGGATTTGTATCGACGACATCAACAGGTCTGTACACCCCAGTTAATAATTTAGTGTCATCTCATTTGACAATTTAATTTCGTAATTTGACGGATGCACTGCCTAATGGGATTGTGCGTGGGTTGTATTTTGTATTGTATTGCGTAAATAAGGGAAGAGCTGCCGTCCTTGTAGTTTAAGTACCTCATTCATGATACAATACACACTGTTTACACAGTTCTATTTGGATAATACGCACCCGGTGCTTTCCCCTTCCTCTTATCTTCACAGCACCAGAACCACAACTAACATCCATATCCTTTCCCTTTCTCAGTCCTTTGTCCTCCCTCCTTTCCCCTTTCTGTGTTGGGAAGTATTCTACCAAAATATGGTTTTATATGAAATTGAACTAATTCAAAAATTGTGGCTATATTCATTCATGCAGTCCCCATCAATGTTACTGTCAAAATGGATTCACAGGATATTCGTGGTGAGTGTTCCATTTCTTTTCTTCTTTTTTTAGTCTGCTTTATAATTAAATAACAATGTGTTAAGTTGTGTGCATATTAAATTACAGTGAACAGAATTGGGACGAATGTCAATCATGGGGTCCTTCTCCTTGTCTCAATGGCGGAACTTGTCTGGATGGAATCGCTTCTTTTAATTGCTCTTGTCCAGAGCCTTTTGCAGGTATGTATTTCCAATTTTACCTAGGTAGCATATACCATAGTTAATTCATACGGATGGATATACGTAACTTGGCACGCTCAAAGTATGTACTTACATGGATACTTTTCATACGTATCTGCGCCTCTTTTGCATTAATTTCGTGCACGCAATTCGCCCATTTCATTCGAGCTAATGTCATAGATTCCCCATCTCATATAATTTATCAGAGCGAATCCAGTTATTGCAATCAGCATAGAAACTCAATTTTATCGATATTGGATATTACGAGATATTAAATTGCCTTTCCCTTTCTTACAAAAGAAACTTTCTTACGCCACCCTTGCGTATATACCCGTCGTAGTAGTGTAGACACCTATGTACCTATATCTACTATCTGCGCAAGTACTTTCTTTTATAACTACTTTCTCCGGAAACATTACGAAACTCGAACCTCGAAAAAAATAAAGTTGTCGTATTTTTTTTTAAAAACGACGAAATTCTTCAAGCAGCGCTATTGAATTACGCTTTCACTTTTTTCTCCAGCACTTTAGCTTTCGAGATGATAAAGCTTTCTTTTCAGACAGTGCCCCCCAGGCGCCATATCGTGGGTGTTGTGAAAGTACCAATGCAGGTACCTATGTAGTGTCACATAAAATAAATTAGGGCTGGAGTTGCATTGATTTGATAAAATGAGGCCAGTCTCCAAGTAAGTTCCTTTTATATGCTGATTGAATGGAAAGCTTTAAGTTAATCTTATAGCCCTCGTGTCGTATGGTCCGCTCCCTCTCCCTTCCCGGTGAATCAATGTTTTAACGAGTTTAATTATTATAGGAATTGTTACTGCGAGTCCTTCAGATTTTACATGGTATAGCACTCTACCTTCAGTATCCAGTTAAACTTAAATGCGGGTATATTCTTAAGTTTTGTTGACATTGTAGGGTAAATACTTACTTTGTAACTTCACTCACTACACTTTACTCTTTACACTTTGCATGCATGCATAATTTAGCTTGATAATAATGGGAGGGGGGAGCACTCATGCGATATCGCATGGTTGCTTTAACCTCAAAACTCAAAGTCTCAAACCTATAATACAAGTACCTACACTCTGCCAAAATCTCGTTAAAAATGGACGTATTTTCCATTTCAAGCCCATTAAAACCCCATTTAAAATGCATTTAAGCCACCTTTGAAGCGTACTAAATGCGTTTTTAATGCATTCCAAATGGAAAATGCATTTACCCATAATAGGTTTTGGTAGAGTGTACCTACTACATACCAGCCTACTACTTACGTAAATGTAACTACCGATTATGTATGCGTGTGTGATGCAACCTGATTAAATATACATTCAAATTCAATTTTCATTAGGAACATTTTCTTTTGTCTCCATGCGAGCTTACATAAAAATTGAACTTCCATTCTCCCTCGAATCCCAGCTAATACGTGATAATAATGGGATAGAACGGACCGTTACATTAAAAAATTAATGGGGACACGAAACTGTAATTAGTGGCCATAATAGAATGGGTGTGATTTGTCTTGTTCAAATTATTGATCAATTCCAAATTTACGCTAAACCATTGTAAATTGATCGACTACTGACTATCTGTGTAGTTGTATGTATTGTGTGTGTGTGATGTACAGGATAAATTAAATCTTAAATGCATTCATCTGGAAGTACTAAGTACACAGACAGAGAAAGACAATCCATACCACAGGCAGGCGAGGAAGGTGAAAAGAAAAGGTTTTTGTTTGCCAGTAAAATAGAGGGGAATTATTTGCTAGCTGGATAGCTTTGAGGATTTTGTCCAACCTAATATTTTGTGTTGTTTTGACAGCAGCAGCAGCTCAGCGTGGGTTGTTTGATCAATGAAATGAACGAAAGGGAGGGAAAGCTATCACTCTACAGTCATTCCAGTTAAATATGCATTACCCGGGCATTTCATGTCTCTTATGTACACTCACATTATGCATGCATAATGAAAGTAAGGGAAAGTACCTACTCAAAGACAATATAATGAGATAATGGATTCAGACTTTCAGAGTTGGAGGTTATTGGCTATAAACATATCTAAATATATAGGTATGCATATAAACATACCTCTTCGAAGGTGGTGTAGACAACTACGAGCGCGGTGCGGTCCCTCGTCCGGCCTACAACACCGGTGCAAGCCAGCCTGACCAAACCAAGGCAAACCCTCCCTCCACTTTAGGACCCAACAAAAAAAGTAATGATTTTTCCTTCTCATTCTTCCCTCCATTCTGTTTCAATTCCCTCATTCCTCTGTCACCTTTCCTAAACTCCGAACTCCGGATCCGGAAAAATGAAGCTAAATTCAAATACCCCGTAAATTTGAAATGTCTATAATGATTCATAGGTAGGTAGGCACATAACGTTGTTTACCCCTAAATCTTGTGGTTACTATACGATTAGGGTGGGTTGGTATGTTTATACTTGATAAAAATAGAATCGTGAATATATAATGCAAAGTTGAAAGTTCCCCTTCCCCCTTGGATCGGACTTACCTAACTTTTTTTGATAAGGGAGCTAACGATCAGGTAATCACAATCACAAGCACAGAAGCACCCGCTGTCGGTTTCTTTACAGCCCATCACACAGCAGTAGTAAACTTGCAGGTGGGTAGTAGGTACATTGACTTGCCCGAGCACTATACGTATACCTATAACCTCCTTGTGCATAATGTAATGTCTACTAATATCTTTCTACGTAATCCATACTTCGACCGGCCGCCGGGGCTGAACTACCGAATAAAAGCCCGCTCACAGTGCATTGACTACTTTTACGTACCTTTGTATGTATATACCCATATATATATAACTAATAGTGAGAACCAGGAAAAGTTTTGGCCACTGCCTTGCCAACCCGAAACGAAAATTTAACTTAGCAACACGTAATGATATCATGACATTTCCTAAATGCACCCCCTACTCATTTCCCACGTAGTTGTCCACGTAGACGGACAGACAAACAAGCACTCGTACAGATAGCGATGAATCCACTCAACAATCCTTCTTTTTTTAGCATTTGAAATGCTTTGACAAAATATTTTTATTCTACTTTAATATTTAATCATGTTTAGTTCCTTGGCCTTTTCTTCTCAGCGGTCATACAATATTTTATGGAAGTCAATTCTCATAGTATTTGGCACAATTTCTGGTATTTGAACTCTTAAGCAATTTTTCTACATAAAAGATAGAATAGTCAGTTAATATTTATCCGTACAATGACAATTGGACACGGTTTATTAGTTATTTGATTGCTTTTTTTTTGCTTTTACAATTGTCGCCTCGTTATTTCAAAGTGTACTAGCATTCATGAGGTATTCTGAATGAGCCACATACGTACATAAAAAATAATCGTTGCTTTGGTATTGATATTCCAGGTCGATTGTGTGAAATCAACCTGTCAACTTGTGACGAAGTTTATCCCTGTCAGAATAATGGAACGTGCTCTTACAATCCTGGAAGTGCCGGCACTGGTCTGTACTGCTTGTGTCCACCTGGTTTCAAAGGTACGTTGCTTTGTTTGTCTCGTAGGAGATTTGTACTCGCGCAGGACGTGTCATAAAAATAGATGGCTGAGATATGTATTTAATGTTTACTAGTTTAATACACCCTTCCTTGTCTCACGTTTTTCGTTAACTATTTTGATTATCTACATTTACTTACATTTAATTATGCGTTTATTTCTATTACCTACAATAAAATTGTAGGAGTACATTGCGAGGAGGATGTTTCCGTCTGCAATGAGACGTTAAATATTTGCTTAAACGGTGGCAAATGCATTGATGGGATTGGCAAGAAATTCTACTGTCAGTGTGAGATTGGGTGGGAAGGGAGGAACTGTGAAATTAGCATTGATGAGTGTGCATCCTCTCCTTGTCTCAACGACGGGGTTTGTGTGGACAAAGTCGGTGATTTCAGCTGTGCTTGTCCCTTTAGTAAGTTCAAGATTGTAATTAGTAGCCTATCTGTATTTAAGTATATAGAATTGAACATACCTAAACTAAAATTCAAAATTATAATCTTAAATTAGCCATCATTTGTTTATGTATGGAAAGGAATGAAATGATGCTATTTAAGCCGTGTAACTACTACATATTTGGTATTTATAGGCTACACTGGGAAAGCTTGTGAAACGGAATTAGAGATTTGTTCGGAAAGTCCGTGTCAGAATGATGGCTTCTGCTTGGAGGAAGAAGGAAAGAAAGTCTGCTACTGTATCCCTGATTTCCATGGAGAATTCTGCGAGGAACAGTACGATGAGTGTGACACGCCAATAAATAGGTTAGTGCTCAATAGTTCTGTGTAATTATGTCCTTACTGTATCTATATCTATATCATCTACAATAATTATCCCTTATCATACTAAAGCTCTATAGCGCGCGATTAGCGTTTGTTTGTTGTTTTGCCCTTGCTCTCTTAATTGGAATTTTCGACAATTTTTTCGGTCTTAAATTCCTTCAGTGCACGCTATCTTAAATCTTATCTACGACTACCTAACAGGAATTACAGTAAACAGCACGGCGCTAATAATGCGTACAGGTACAACACTGGTTCTATACCGGCACCGGTAGTAAGTAGTACCGGAACCGGTGCCTGTACTGTAGCTGTAGGTCTTGCTTTTTAGAATTGGATTTTGTCGACTGCCATATACTTGCATTGGGGAATAATGTAAAATGTATAAGTTCTACTGAACCGTAGCATTCAGTCATGGAAATTATTTAGATAGGTAGTACCTATGTATACATGATACATGTCTGAAGCAGTTGTTCAGATGAAGCTAAACCGATAATAGAATATAGAATACAGATAAATCAATACAAAGCTCGCCATCATGTCTGAAATGGAAAAAGCTATTTCCTCCATTTGTACAGACCTATTGGATACAGAAGCAGATAAGGCACTTTAGTAAATATGATGGGATGAGAATAGATGACTGAACAGAGCCCATGAGACTTGGAGTTCCCGGTAAAGAGAAAGACTTTCTCCCTATCTTTCTCTCTCCTTTCCCCGACTCAGTAAGTCAGACGACTCCAGACTAGACTAGATTAGATTAGAACGCTTCATGGAGATGATAGATTTCACTTTGTATACTAACCCAGCGCGTCCTTAATAATTATCATGATTTATTACCTATACGTGTGACAGACTATTTACTAGGGGGTATGTACTCATAGTATCAATAAAAGTATGTAAAAACAGTAGCTACAGTACAGAAATCCATCTTTTTTGTGTGTCCCCAAAGGTGTTTGAATGGTGGAACGTGTATCGATGGCGTCGGTGCCTTCACGTGCTCCTGCCCTCCTCGGTTCTTCGGTTCAACGTGTCAATGTCCTCTCGATTCTGAGGGAATCAATGCAACTTTACCTGAATGCTCAAATATGATTCCTGACTCAAATGGAACAACAATTGCCGTCCCTACCCTCACCCCACCACCTCCACACGGCCGGCAGGAAAATATCAGTATCTCAATGGCCCCGGAACAACCTCAAGTCACTGCCACCATTGCTTCTCAATCTTCCCAGATTGGAGGTGAAACATCTGTATTTGTCCCATTGGTCCCAACGCCCACCGTCACCCTTGAGTTATCGTCCTCAATTCTATTGTTGACAGATTCGCCCTATGACCCCGGAGGAAAATCCTCATTACTAGCATCAGCATTTGAATTTGGAACAGTTTCCATGAGCCCCAGCGCAACACCGCCTATCTTGTCTCAAGATTACCCCCAAACAAGTACAATATCCTCTCCTGCCTTAAACGTACAGTCAGTTGGTCCCTCCAGTCCAAGGTCTGGGCTAATAACGGATTTCGTGGAGGACACAGCCCTTGTTGACATCGAAACAACGCCGACCTATGACCCCTGTCCCACTCTGTCCGTAGGCGAAAGCGAAAGTGGAAGTATGGTCCCCAGCACCAGTCCATATTTTTCATCCCCCTTTGAAGCTCCTGAGCGCACATCCGATATATTCCTAACGGTCCCTTTTCCCGCCAGTAGAAGTAGCGAAATTATTTCTATTGTAGAGCCCTCTACAGCAAACTACCCACGCATCTCCCCCACGCCAGCGGCATCCGAATCTGTGGAAACCCCATTATCATCAATTCTCTCACGTGATGGAGACGAGCTTATTACTGAATTCCCGCCTCAAGTCTCCCCGTCGCCCACACTACACATTACCCTGAGACCTAGTCAGAGTGTACTAATTAGCGACTTTGATTCGTCCCTTTGGGAGATTCCGGATTCACAAGCAGCCACCATGTCAATAAGTACTGGCTGGGAAAGTCGAACGGTACTCTACCCTTCTGAAACATTGACTGCACAGCTGGAATCTTCGACAATGCAAATACCACCAGTCCCAACACAATCCCTTACTGTAGTTAGCGAGAGCCAAGAAGAGCCAAGAGTTGACGTGTCAGGCAGTTCATATCCATTTGTTGCAATCACGCCTATGGTTTCCACCAGCTTGGCTATGGTGGATAGTAGTATTAGTATGTCTGGTCCGGAGCAGACTGTGGGGGGAATTTCGTATTTTGCTACACCGTCCTTGTCCTTGTCTACCAAGTTATGGGCCCCATCAGCATCGGAAGGATTAATATCTCAAACAAGTCGAGGTTGGGTGGAAGGAGGGGGAGTAGGCACTTCCACGTCTTTGTACACTCCAGTACTTCAAACGCCCGTGCCTTCTTCGTCGGTCGCTGTAACGCCAGTCGTAACCTCGGAGTTTGTCTCAGTGATCCCCACTGCCACTGCCACTCCCTCACCCACCACAACCCCTCCCCCTAGTCTAAGCGACCCTTGTGAAAACTACTGTTCAAACAATGCCAAATGTCTCTCGACAACAATTGAGCCCATCTGTATTTGTCCCTTCATGTTCACTGGGGTACGATGCGAGGAACGAGAGGCTCCCGTTGAAATCCCATCCTTTGCTGGAGATTCATTTCTCAAGTACGAGCTGCCGAGAGCATCCGGAAATATTATTGACATCTCTGCCCAAATGGCCACCGTCGTTCCTGACGGAATTCTCGTCTACTCCGCTATAGGAAGAATCTATGCATTTATCTACATTCAGAACGGCTTGGTCACTCTCCACTTCTCCTGTGGAGCACAGTCCATGAATTTTGTGGAGACTCGCACGCGGGTGGACAATGGCTTCAATTTTACGATTAGTTTCCGACTCGAGAATATGATTGATGGGAATGGTCAGCTTCGTTGTGTAGGTCAAGTAAGTCTGAATGACTCGTATAGCATGAGAGGGGAGCAGGTTGTGGATAGGAATGCAATGCTCGTCTTGGAGCAGCCTATGAAGAAAGTCTTCCTTGGGGGTTTGGATCATCCCGAATTATATCATAATGATGACATAATAAGACTTCTCCCAGGATTTAGAGGATGCGTCTATCGCCTGAAGGTGAATCAAGAAATTCTTTCCATGTACGACGATGCTAAGGACGGGAGGGATATTTCGGAATGCTCTACTTTTGGATGTGTCGTGGATCCCTGTGCCGGACATTCTCGCTGTGTTTCCTCCAATCAATATCCATTCTGGGAATGCATTTGTCCACCGGGGTATACTTTTTAGTTTTATACTTATATATATATATACAGAATAGTACATACGCTATTACAATCATGTATGTTTTGGTCTTACACATAAATCCTAATCTAATTCTGTTCATCGTCATTTTCCAGAACTTAATACAGTTTATTTCTCCTTCTTGTAATTATAGATTTGAAGGAAGTCGCTGTAATATAAGAGGATGCAGTGCAAATCCATGTAAAAATGGAGCAACGTGTACAACGGTTCTTAATGACAACAGTACAATGAACAGTAGTAATGAGTCGCACTCACTGTCGTCGACGTCGAAATGTTTATGTCCATTAGGCTTCAGTGGGAAGTTGTGCCAATCAAGAGTGAACATAACAAAGCCTTCTTTCCATGGAACACCAGATTATTCTTCATTTGTTGCCTATGACCCCATTCCAAGATTTGCTGACTGGATGCAACTAAAATTTCATTTCATTACTCATAACATGAGTCAGATTGCTCTGCTCATGTTCACCGGATCCGAGAGTGAGAGCGGCCGGATCGGGCGACAGCAGTTGGACTCACTGGCATTTGACTCAGCCGATAATGAACAGGCATCAGATTTTTTTGCCATTAGTTTCCTTCAAGGGTTTATTGCTCTCACATGGAATCTGGGTTCGGGGACACAGCGGATCACAAGTCCCAGTCGAATCGATAATCGACTTAATGTCCATACTTTATTTGCGGGGAGACATGGAAGACAGGCATGGCTCAAAGTGGATGGTATGAGGAACACGACGGGGAAAACTCCAGGGCCTCTGTACAGACTTAATGTCTACTCCGACATGTTCGTGGGAGGTCATGAAGTTCCACGATTTGAAGGCCTTCCTCACGACATCCCTTTACACAGCGGCTTTCAAGGATGTATTTTTGATTTAGGATTTCGTGTCAAAAATAAGTTGTATCTTCCTAGACCTTTGCGAGGACGTAATGTCATCAATTGCTATGAAGACTGCTGAGCATCGCAATCTATCTGGACTAATTGTAAGTTTCGACTCGAGAACGAAATGGAAATCGAAAGCTTACTATTGCTTGCCCACAACCAAAGTTTTCTCACTCAATCAATTTTATGCGGCCAAATGAAATTTCTTCACAAATCAAAAATTTCAAATACAAACAATAAATTACCATTACCCTTTAATTCGCATTGATTTTGTATTCATTCAACAATAAATAATAAGGTATCTGACTGGCAGTATTTCTTTGCTTAACAACAAGGCTATAGCTTAACATACTATGTGGTATATTAATAAATATTGCTAACAAATCCAATTTACGAAATCAAAAGTACCTTATGATTATTTTAAAATCAAATCTGCATCAAATAAAATCTTAATTCTGATGAATTCATGATGGATAGGAACCGGCCTGTTTCATTTACCTCAAAAATGCATTGAAAAGTGAAATGGGTACATACAACACTTAGACTAGGGAAAACAAAGTCAACATATTTATTTTCAAACTCTTTGACTAGAAGATTCACAGTTATACAATCCGATTAGGCAAACGGTACCTAGATCATTCGCTCCTTTGTTTTGATTAGTCACAGAGAGGTGTAAATGTAAAAACATTTAAAACATTAGTTATAGCTATGTGTGTAGTTAAATCCGGTGCAATGCTAAGTAGTAATGTAAGAGAAAAATGTGCAGCCAGTGCATAACAATTTAATAACACTGTTTTGCAACGTGATCATAATTCAGGTAATTTTAAACGAAGCTACCGCGACGAAATATGGTATGAACACAAACCCGGGCGAAGATAATACAAAAAAAGTTCCTAGTAAGCTTCTTTTAGAGTGACAAATCGGGATAACATGAATGCCAACATGACCGTACAACAAGTGAAGCCAAAGGCAAACAAGTAGAATGTTTCTTCATCGAAAATATCCACAAATGATGGAAGGTCATTGTAGAAATTGTCGATAGCGTCAAAAGCTGCTCCACTTCTTCGTTTCCCCATTTTCTACTTTTATGTACAAATACTTCTAACGACTAAATTGATTAAGTCAGCAGATTTTAAGGTCAAGTTGTTATGCTGAGAAACAAAGCTGGAGATCTTAGCGCTTCTTTTGGCTTTTAGTTTTCGGAGCTGCTGCTAGTGCGGTTTCGTCTTCTGGTGGAGGAGCCAAGGGTAGGACAATTCTATTCAGTGCGCTCAGTATTTCCAGAGTTGTAAGATTACTTGCTTCAAATTTTATCTGGGTTCCGTTTTCTATTAGCAAATATATTAGAACAAAATTATTCAAAACTCTGATATAATGTTGCAATATGCTTCACAGGAATACGTGAAGTTACTCGTAAGTAATTTAGGGTTTGAATAACTGTAAGCCAATAGATTCATTCAAGTGCTTTAGTTAAGTGCAAAAACAACAACTTAAGGTACCTAATTTGCAAAGTAACTCAGGTTCAGAGTAGTCAGACAGTACTTCGGTTTTGAAATTACATTTGTAATTTGTCTGTCTAATTCTAGGTGCGGACATATAGTACATTAGGTTTCTGAAATCCCTTGTATTAGGATGGAAAGGGTCAAACTTGAAAGTGACTCTTGTTACAGGTCTTAAATCTACAATTTTAAGCTGCTGTACAATAGCATATAAGAGTCCTCCTGGTCGTTTCAAAGGTCCATTTTTTCGAAAAACAGACATCCTTAACTCAACAAAAAACCTGAAAAATAAAAAAAGGGAAAACGTAAAAACTTTGTGGATCAATGCTACTTTCCCAAATATATAACTGAATATTAAAGCACCTAAATCTAAATCCTGTCAAAAGTTACATCGCTGCGTACCTTCAATCCCAGAACTACTCAACATTACACACAGTTACTTCGCTTAAAACTACTTTTTTAAACTCATTTCTTAAATATCCATACTGCTTGACTGTTTTTGTAAAAATGAACCAAACAGACATTTTAATGACTCAACCGATTTATTCTCCCTTCCAGCTGATAGAGATTTTCCAAAATCGGGACAAAAACTAATTTCAAAATAAAATACTGTCCTTGCATACACAAAATGATAAAGTACCTAATTCTTTTTAATAACAAGCAAAATCAACCTTATGCCTTAACGAAAATTCAAATTAACTTGCAAGGGCTCTACACAATAACTGCTTACTTATTGTATTTACATTCATATACTCAATCAAGAAATAACAAGCAGGCAGGAGGAACAAAAATTTAAAAAACCTACAATATTATGATCAAAATCAATTGACAATTAAAATTAAAAGTTTTTCCATTTTCAGAAAAACGCACACACAAAACCAGAGAACAATAAAAAATGTTAAAACTCTTGAAACTGAAACTATAAACTACAAACTACTGTCGCTTTACGAACGAACGGCAGACCGTACAAAAGTCAACAGTACAGAAGCACAATGGGCAATAGCTGATAGTGCAAAACAGCCTTAAATATGAAAAATTGTTTATTTTTGTAAAAAACCATACACATGCTGGAAGCTGTAAGTATAAAAAAAATACACTCAAAACAATTAAATTAACAACATTCTAATTTACTACGCAAATTTATAATTGTAGGTTTGAAAATACAAAATATAAGAAATTATATATTGTTAAAAACCACACCGACACCAGTCACGGTTTCCGTCGTTGGTCATTGACCATGGATTTTGTTATGTTATTTATATTCAGAATGCTCACCTCCAGTATTATTAAGATGTTTCCTCCACTCCGAAATCCGAAATCGGAGCAAGTTAGGCACACATTTGGCTACGGCTGATGGTTGACGGTGCAAGACTAAAAAACTTCTTGCGTATCGACCCAGAATTAAGTAAGTAACTCCTGGAAGTAATTAATTGTATCGATTATTTAAACTCAAGACGCACCAGTCAAACTGAAAGTGGTCCACTTTTAGAATTTAAGAATTCCTCAAGGAAGGGAAGAATGCAGGGATTCTGGGATTTAGGAAGAATTTAAGTAGATGGATCCGATGTGAGGAAGCAGTGTAAATCATGGGCAAGGAGGTGCTGCCGCTGGGTCGGATTTGTTTCGGTTGTAGCTCACTCTTTCAAAGGCCTTTTTACTGCAATGCAAGCATTGCCTTCGAGTTCGAACAAGTCTTTAATCCACTGTATTATTTCCCTAGAACACGTCCACAAATTACTTCATTAGTTTTGCATTTTAGGTACTCGGCTTGTTTATGTCATATTAGTCATAATAAGGAAGGCTTAATTCGGAATTAAATTCCAGAGCAATAAAGGAA